>PISX010017927.1:0-41962 GCA_004024625.1 Mellivora capensis | reverse complement strand
CATTGAGAGTGATTATCGATAGATACGTTTTTATTGACATCGTGTTACCTTTGGAGTCTTTCTTTCTGTAGATTGTCTCTATATTTCTATACAATGATATTCTTGGGGTTTTTCCTCTTTTATAGAATCCCTCTTAGTATTGCCTGTAATGTAGGCTTGGTGTTGGCAAACTCTTTTAAGGTATGGCGGTCTTGGAAACGCTTTATAACTCCATCCATTTTGAATGTCAGTCTTGCTGGATAAAGAAGTCTTGGCTGCATGTTCTTCTCATTTAGTGCCCTGAATATATCTTGCCAGCCCTTTCTGGCTTGCCAGGTTGCTGAAGGACTTAGATTTAACCCAAAAGTGGCAAGTGCTCCTTGCACTCTAAAGATTGCCTACAGAGTTCACATACATACACTGTGTATGTATGTGTGTACACACACACATGTGCGTGTGTACACATGAACACACATATGTAAATGTTCAAACTGGTTAAGCTAAAACGGATATGCAGTGTCATGGTGTCTGAATTTTCTTTCAACTATAGACGTTACACAATTAAACAATAACAGATATTTACACTATAGATTTCCTCACTATTTAAATACAAATCAATGCCACAGATTTAGTTTTAACAGAACTCCCATAAAAGTATGCAGATAATCCACACTAAATCAACTCCATTACTTAAGAGAGCACTATTAACACAAAGTGAATGCAATTTCTGTCACAGGGTCTGTACCACTCTTCCTCCAACTTGTCATTTTAAAAGATACTGTTCTAACTGGTTCTGAATCAGAAAAAATGTGTAATTTCCACTTGAGCAGATTGGATGACCTGTTCATTCAACAAACATTTCTCAAAAAAAAAAAAAAAAGTATATGTGAGAATCATCCAAAGAGTCACCTTGGTTCTTTTCCGTGATTTTTATTTCGTCATGTTAATTTTTTTGTTAAATTTGGCCTGCTTCTGGCTTTATTTGAAGGGAGCAAATATTTAGAGACTTTTCCTGCTGTAGGGAACTTCTGGTAGCCACTTTTAGAGTTATTCCTTCAAGATTCTACAATATTGTGCCTTATGTGGACTGCTGGACTCCTCTAGAGCAATTCCAATAAGAAAAAGATCATTACTGCTGGGTGGTGTATTACAAGCAGTTGTAATTCAGGACCCTGGAACAGAGGTCCATTTTCCCTTTAGTCCCCCAAAACTATACCTGTAAGCACTCAGATATATGACCATATTACACTATGAGAACCCTGCTAGGACCAGCTAGATAGGAGTCAAGCTCATGGAGCTCAAAGCTCAAGGTTGGCCTGCCTTTCAAGATCACACACAGGAAAAGACAATCTTGGCTTTTTTTTTCTTTTTGAAATTAACATGTTAACCGTTAACACATGGGTAAAGTAAGGAGGGCTTTCAAATGTATCAATTGAAAAAAAGAAATTTACATAAGGTGAACACACTTTCATTTCACACTAAAGCAATCTATACTTTAACTAGTCCTGCTTTTTCCAGTAAGTATTATAGGAAAGAAACACTGTCCTAATCATTCAGAAGTATTGACTGGAAGGCTACTGTCTGAGAAGTAGGATACACCTGATGCCAAGGGTATCATGCATAACAAGCTCACATATTTTCTTCTGTACTGAGGATCAACGTTTTCTCCAAAAAACTTACATATTCACTCAACAATTATATACTGGATCTCATGCGGTTTCCTTCCAATATCTGCACAGTAACAGCAAGAGAATTTTAAGCGTTAATGTATAAATAATGGTATGTTTCTTAATGCCTCCAACTATGTGATGGATTATCAGATCCTTTCCATCAAAGTAGTACCTGAAACTGACATGTCCCTCAGGTACATTTCCAAGTGTGACTTAGACCCTACCTGTCCCTGAAAATGCAGCTGTCAATCCACCGCCCCCAGTCCTGCCATAGGATTCCTAGAGCCTGTATTATGGGTGTGAGTTGGTCCCAGGCGGAACCATGACCCAGAAGTCAGCCTCTGTAAGACCACTGGGGTCTCCTGTAGAGGATGGGGTCCATGTGAAGGAGCTGCAGCCCTCTTAGGGAAAACAACAACAACAACAACAACAACAAAAATTACCAACTGTCATCTCCAAACTCTCCATACTTCTGATGTTGGGGAGCTAAGCAACAGTTATCAAAAGGCAGAATTTGACTTTTTGAAAATAACAGTGAAAAACCTGTTTTCGATTCTGTGTGTCGGTTTGGTCCCCTTACCCCCTGAAATGACCAGCAGGTTAGGGATGCACAAGGGTGTAAAAACCAACAGTTCAGGAGCTGTAAATGGATAAAAGAGTCCAGAGCACACTCAAAATCTGAGCAACAGTGCTCTATGTATTCTAAACCAGCCTCAAGCTTTACACCAATTATCTTAACAGCAATTTAGTATTGATAGGCATTCCTATGCCTCTAGCTTGCCAAAGATCTCAATTAGGGGACCCATATTATAAGTAAAAGCTTTGATGTAAATGCATCTACATTTACATTTATTTAGAACAATATGCAGTCGATGGGCGTAATGTATTCATCTGTTATCCTCTGTGGGAAGGGGTATTGGATCCCTGTAACTCCATCTGAAGTATTACTATTAGAAGGTTAAAATGTAAGAGCAGAAAAGCATAAAAGAAAACCGTAACAGCAATGACTAAGATAATATTAAGGGGTTTATACACACATAAAAATCATTGGTACTGTGCTTCTGTTGTTTGGGTTTTGTTTTCTTTTTGTGTTCTGTATTCTTTAAACATGTGTTTGTGTTATATATTGGCTTATTAACATGTCACTTGTATGGCTGCTGTTTAAAACTGTCTAATTTACTAACCACATACTATCTAAACATTTTAAGTTTTCTGTTTTTCTCATTTTTTCTGTACAGAAATGCTATGTTAACAAATGGAGGACATTTCTCATAATTCCAGACCCTTATTATGCAAACATTGTTTTTTTTAATAAGCCCAACTACAGAACTTCACAGCCCTTGACAGATAAGACATAACATGCTGTCTTAGAAGTAAAACAATGAAATCGTAACAGGGATTTATTACTACAGGTAATACTTAGCTAAGCTGCCGAAATTTAAAACAACAGACAGCAAGGATAAGAAATTTGCATTACAGAACGTTGTTCACCGCGTTCAGCTATTTAAGTAGAGAAGCTTTACTGTTTACCTTGAAATACTAAAAGTAAAACGTGAAAAATGAGTTGTTCCAAGGAGAAAAATAGAAAAATATTTCCACGCTTAAGCTTTCAAATCATCTGAGAAAAACACAAATGGGAACGGCTCAAGATCAACCAGAGCCACACAGAACTATGGAGCCAGGGTTCTGGTCAACCTAGGGGTCCCCCAGCAGCTGGAGATACTCACAGGGCTGCCATTTTTAATAGTGAATCACATAACAGATTTATAGAATGACTGTAATAATGAGAGATCTGGCATCAGTGCAAAATAAACGTATCTGACAAAGCCAGCTGAACATTGTCAAGAAAGTCATTGGCACTGGATGGCTTACTTCTGATTCAGGCTTAACCAAAAGCCTCTGAAGAGGGGGGCGGATTTAAGGTCCATGGCAATAGTGACCAACCACTGTGCCAAGAGCACAAATGGGCTCCTGCCATAAGAAAGCATCTGTCTACTTTAGGAGGTGAGTGGCTTAAAATACTATAATTTCACGCATAGCCCCTCTGCTCAAGATTCTAACCTTCCCAGATCATTCAGTGCAGGTAAGAAAATAAGCCACTGGGCTTCTGGCTTTGCAATTAAAAGGAATTAGAATCTAATTAAGTTATTTTAGATATGCTGCCTGGTTTAAATCGATTCTGCACATCATCTTCCTGTTTGCATTGATTTTTATATGAACCTACTCTCATGAAAGAGCTTGGAGCAGGTAACTAGTCCACTCACCTTCTTCCAAGGGGATGAAACATTGGGTGAGGGATTGATAGGGTAAAATGGCAAGATGATAAAAGGAGTATACTAACTGCAGATGTGGCAAGAAAAACGGAGTTTTTCAAACAAAATTTCACTAGCTGTATATTAATAGGTACAAGGATAGATAGGGCATACTCAGGTTTTGCTACTATTTATACCATTTTCCCAACTAAAATGCTTGTTTCATGATGTTTAACAAAGTGGTTAATGTCCTCTACCCAGTGTTGTAATTAGTATCTTCTACCAAAAACTAATAGCTGCAGTTACGTGAATTTTGGAAAATGTCTCATGTCCTTTTTGACAGATGTCTTTGAAGAAGTGCTCTGCTCTGTCATCCCATAATGAACTGTCAAATTCCTAATGTTGACTAAAGGTGCAGAGGTTGGGACCCCACAAAACTCCTGGATCAGAGTTTCTGAAAATAGTAATGACAGACTTAGCTAAGTAATTCCATGGACTAACATGAACACTTGGCGTCCTTTATTACATGGCGCCTTTTAATTTTTCTTAATGACTAAATTTATTTATTTCAGTCCCCCCTTTTTTTTTAAGATTTTATTTATTTATTTGACAGAGAGAGAGAGAGAGAGATCACAAGTAGACAGAGAGGCAGAGAGAGAGAGAGGAGGAAGCAGGCTCCCTGCTGAGCAGAGAGCCCGATGCGGGGCTCAATCCCAGGACCCTGGGAACATGACCTGAGCCAAAGACGAGGCTTTAACCCACTGAGCCACCCAGGTGCCCCTCAGTCCCCCTTTTCAATCTACATCCAGAATTTTGATTTAGCAGGTCTCAGTTTATATATTTTTAAATGATATTCCATTGAATTTTTTAATTATTTTAAGCCTCTACTAAGTGAATACAGTAGGTTTCTCTATTGTTTCCTCACGTTTAGGATAAAAAAATCAAATTTCATAAATGGTATATGAGAAACAGGACAGGTACATAAAAATGAAACAAAAAAAATTGTAGTTTATATCTCAAAAAAATGATATTCTGCTCTTCCCCTTCTCTGCATATTTACTTCAATAACATGACCATGTACTTTACTCTCCTCTTTGAGTTTGTCTCCTTTGAAAACCTTTCCATTTTTCTAATTTGGTTAAGAAATGAAAAGGAGTTAAATTATTTTCACTTCTCCTGGACTAGTTAATTCAACAGTATCTTCTTGGTGCCTCTTCTAATTTCCCACAGTATAAATTCCTACTGTATTCATGCAACACAGCTTAAAACAAAATAGTCAATATAATCCAGAGTGAAAAAAAATTTTTTTTTAGGTAGGCTCCACACCCAGCACAGAGCCCAAGGTGGGGCTTGATCTCACTACCCTAAGAACAAGACCTAAGCTGAGATCAAGAGTTGGATCCCTAATCAATTAGCCACCTAGGCATCCCCCTATCCAGAGTGAAAACTCTAAAGGAAGCTGTTAAAAAAAATACATTTTTCCTTTTTTTTAAAAATTAACATATATTATTTGTTTTAGGGATTCAGATCTGTTGTTCATCAGTCTTACACAATTCACAGTGCTCACCATAGCACATATCCTCCCCAAAGTCCATTATGACCCACCCACCTTATCCCTCCTACTCCCCTCCCCTCCAGAAACCCTGCAGTTTGTTTCCTGAAATTAAGAGTCTCTTATGGTTTATCTTCCTCTATGGTTTCATCTTCCTTCCTTTTTTCCTCCCTTCCCCTATCATCCTCTGTCTTGTTTCTTAAATTTCTCTATCAGAGAGATCATATGATAATTGTCTTTCTCTGACTTATTTCACTTAGCATAATACCCTCTAGTACCATCCATGTTGCTGCAAATGGAAAGATTTCATTTTGTGGTGGCTGCATAATATTCCACTGTATGTATGTATGTGTGTGTGTGTGTGTGTGTGTGTGTATCTTATCTTCTTTATCCATTCATATGTTGATGGACATCTAGGCTCTTTCCATAGTTTGGCTATTGTGGACATTGCTGCTGTAAACATTGGGTGCATGTGCCCCTTCAAGTAACTACATTTGTACCATTGGGATAAATACCCAGTAATGTGATTGCTGGGTCGCAGGGTAGCTCTATTTTCAACTTTTTGAGGAACCTCCATACTGTTTTCCAGAGTGGTTGCACCAGCTTGCATTCCCACCCACAGTGTAGGAGGATTCTCCTTTCACCACATCCTTGCCAACATCTGCCATTCCTGACTTGTTAGTTTCAACCATTCGGACTGGTGTGAGGTGGAATCTCACTGAGGTTTTGATTTGTATTTCCCTGATGCCGAGGGATGCTGAGCACTTTTTCATGTATCCATTGGCAATTTGGGTATCTTCTTTGCAGAAAAGTCTGCTCATATCTTCTGCCTATTTCTTGATTGGATTCTCTGTTCTTTGGGTGCTGAGTTTGAAAAGTTCTTTATAGATTTTGGATACTAACCTTTTATCTGATAGGTCATTTGCAAATATCTTCTCCCATTCTGTCAGTTGTCTTTTGGTTTTGTTGACTGTGTCCTTTGCTGTGCAAAAGTTTTTGACCTTGATGGAATCCCAATAGTTCATTTTTGCTGTTGCTTCCCTTGCCCTTGGTGATGTTTCTGGGAGGAAGTTGCTGTGGCTGAAGTCAAAGACGTTGCTGCCTGTGTTCTCCTCAAAGATTTTGATGGATTCCTGTCTCACATTGAGGTCTTTCATCCATTTTGGGTCTATTGTTTTGTGTGTGTGGTCTAATGAAATGGTCCAGTTTCATTCGTCTGCATGTGGATGTCCAATTTTCCCAGCACCATTTTTTGAAGAGACTAGCTTTTTTCTATTGGACATTCTTTCATGCTTTGTCCAAGATTAGTTGACCGTAGACTTAAGGGTCCATTTCTGGGCTCTCTATTCTTTTCCTTTGATCTATTTGTCTGTTTTTGTCCCAGTACCATGCTATCTTGATGATGACAGCTTTGTAATAGAGCTTGAAGTCTGGAATTGTGATGCCGCCAACTTTGGTTTTCTTTTTCAACATTTCTCTGGCTATTTGGAGTCTTTTCTGGTTCCATATAAATTTTAGGATTATTTGTTCCATTTCTTTGGAAAAAAGTTGATAGTATATTGGTAGGGATTGCATTCAATGTGTAGATTGCTTTAGGTGGCACAGACATTTTCACAATATATGTTCTTCTAATCCATGAGCATGAAAAATATTTCCATTTCTTTGTGTCTTCCTCAATTTCTTTCATGAGTAGTCTATAGCTTTCTGAGTACAGATTCTTTGCATCTTCAATTAGATTTATTCCTGCTTATAGTTTTGGGTGCAATTATAAACGGGATCGACTCCTTAATCTCTCTTTCTTCTGTCTTGCTGTCGGTGTATAGAAATGCAACTGATTTCTGTGCATTGATTTTATATCCCGACACTTAACTGAATTCCTGTATAAGTTCTAGCAGTTTTAGAGTGAAGTACTTTGGGTTTTTCACAAAAAGTAGCATATCATCTACAAAGAGTGAGAGTTTGACTTCTTTGCCAATTCAGATGCCTTTTATTTCTTTTTGTTGTCTGACTGCTGAGTCTAGGACTTCTAGTACTACATTGAATAGCAGTGGTGATAGTGAGCATCCCTGCTGTGTTCCTGACCTTAGGGGAAAAGCTCTCAGTTTTTCCCCATTGTGAATGATATTCACTGTGGGTTTTTCATAGATGGCTTTGATGACATTGTGGGATGTACCCTCTATCCCAACACTGTGAAGAGTTTGGATCAAGAACGGAAGCTGTACTTTGTCAAATGCTTTTTCAGCATCTACTGAGAGTATCCTATGGTTCTTGTTCTTTCTTTTTTTAATGTATTGTATCACACTGATTGATTTGCAGATGTTGAACCAACTCTGCAGCCCCACTTGGTCATTTGAATAATCCTTTTAATGGACTGTTAGATCATATTGGCTAGTAATTGGGGGAGAATTTTGGCACCCATGTTCATCAGGGATATTGGTCTGTAATTCTCCTTTCTGATGAGGTCTTTGTCTGGTTTTGGGATCAAGGTAATACTGGCCTCATAAAATGAGTTGGGAATTTTTCTTTCCATTTCTATTTCTGAAACAGTTTCAGGAGAATATATATTAATTCTTCTTTAAACGTTTGGTAGAATTCCCCTGGGAAGCCATCTGGCCCTAGACTGTTGTTTGTTGGGAGATTTTTGATTACTGCTTCAATTTCATAACTGGTTATGGGTCTGTTCAGATTTTCTATTTCTTGCTGGTTCAGTTTTGGTAGTTTATATAAATGTCTCTAAGAATTTACCCATTTCTTCCAGATTGTCTAATTTGCTGGCATACAGTTGCTCGTAATATGTTCTTATAATTGTATTTCTTTGGTGTTGGTTGTGTTCTTTCCTCTTTCATTCATGATTTTATTAATCTGGGTCCTTTCTCTTTTCTTTTTGTTAAGTCTGGCCAGGAGTTTATCAATCTTATTAATTCTTTTGAAGAACGAGTTTTTAGTGTCACTGATATGTTCTACTGTTCTTTTGGTTTCTATTTCACTGATTTCTGTTCTGATCTTTATTATTTCTTTTCTCCTGCTGGATTTAAGCTTTATTTGCTGTTCTTTCTCCAGCTCCTTATGTGTAGAGTTAGGTTGTGTATTTCAGACCTTTCTTGTTTCTTGAGAAAGGCTGTATTTCTAAATACTTTCCTTTTAGGAACATCTTTGCTGTATCCCAAACATTACGAACAGTTGTGTTTTCATTTTCATTTGTGTCCATGAATTTTCTCAGTTCTTCTTTAATTTCCTGGTTGACCATTCATTCTTTAGTAGGAAGCTCTTTAGCCTCCATGTATTTGAGTTCGTTCCAAATTTCCTCTTGTAATTGAATTCTAGGTTCAGAGCATAGTGGTCCAAAAATATGCAGGGAATGATCCCAATCTTTTGGTACCAGTTGAGACCTGACTTGTAACCCAAGATGTGATCTTTTCTGGAGAATTGTCCATGTGCACTAGAGAAGAATGTTTGTCCTGTTGCTCTGTTGCTTTGGGATGAAATGTTCTGAATATATCTGTGATGTCCATCTGGTTCAAGGTATCATTTAAAGTCCTTATTTCCTTGTTGGATCTTTTGCTTAGATGATGGTCTGTCTATTTCAGTGAGAGGGGTGTTAAAGTCCCCTAATACTATTGTATTATTGTCAATGTGTTTCTTTGATTTTATTATTCATTGGCTTATATAATTGGCTGCTCCCATGTAAGGGGCATAGATATTTAAAATTGTTAGATCTTCTTGTAGGATAGACCCTTTAAGTATGATATAGTGTCCTTCCTCATCTCTTATTATAGTCTTTAGTTTAAAACCTAATTTGCTGATAGAAGGACTGCCACCCCAGCTCTCTTTTAAGTCTATTAGCAATGTAAATGGTTTTCCACCACCTCACTTTAAATCTGGAGGTATCTTTGGGTCTAAAATTAGTCTCTAGGGGACAGCAAATCGATGGGTCTTGTTTTTTGTTTTTTGTTTTTTTTAAATCACATCTGATACCCTGTATCTTTGATTGGAGGCATCTAGCCCATTCACATTCAGGGTAACTATTTAAAGATATGAATTTAGTGCCATTGTACTGTCTGTAAGGTGACGGTTACTGTATATTGTCTCTGTTCCTTTCTGGTCTGTTACTTTTAGGTTCTCTCTTTGCTTAGAGGACCCTTTTCAATATTTCCTGTAGGGCTGGTCTGGTTTTTGCAAATTCTTTTAGTTCTTGTTTGTCCTGGAAGATTTTTATTTCTCCTTCTATTTTGAATGACAGCTTGGATGAGTATAATATTCTTGGCTGCATATTTTTTTCATTTAGTGCTCTGAATATATCATGCCAGTCCTTTCTGGCCTGCCAGAACTCTGTGGATATGTCTCCTATCAATCTAATGTTTCGACCATTGTAGGTTACAAACCTCTTGCCCCAAGCTGCTTTCAGGACTTTTTTTTTCTTTGTCCGTGAGACTTTTAAGTTTTACTATTAAAAGACAGGATGTTGACCTATTTTTATTGATTTTGAGGGGGGTTCTCTGTGCCTCCTGTATTTTGATGCCTGTTTCCTTCCCCAAATTAGGGAAGTTCTCAGCTATAATTTGCTCCAATATACCTTCTGCCCCCTCTCCCCTTCTTCTTCTTCTGGGGTCCCAATTACTAAATATTGTTCCATCTTATGGTATCACTTATCTCTCAAAATTCTCCCCTCCTGATCCAAAAGTTGTTTATCTCTCCTTTTCTCAGCTTTCTCCTCCATCATTTGGTCTTCACTAATTTTCTCTTCTGCCTCATTTATCCTAGTGGTTAGAGCCTCCATTTTTTTATTCCACCTCATTAATAGTCTTTTTCATTTTTACTTGGTTAGATTTTAATTCTTTTATTTCTCCAGAAAGGGATTGTCTAGTAACTTCTATGATTTTTTCAAGCCCAGCTAGTATCTTCATATGATTTTTCAAGGCCAGCTAGTATCATTCTGAACTCTACTTCCAACGTCTTACTAATATCCATATTGATTAGGTCCCTGGCAGTTGGTACTGCCTCTTATTCTTTTTTTTTTTTTTTTTGATGTGAGTTTTTCCATTTTATCATTTTGTACAGAGAAAAATCGATGAATGAGAGAACAAAATGCTAAAAGGGTAACAAGGACCCCCCAAAAATATACACCAAACAAATCAGAAACTGGGGGGGAAAGAAAGGAAAAAAAAAGAATATGATCAAGCTGGTGACTAGAACAGAGACAAACACTAGATTTTGGGTGTATTTTGGTCTGTTAGAAGAAACTGCCTTCCAAATTTTAAAGAAAGAAAAACATATATATACAAAAATAAGGGAAAATACAATGAAGGGATGGAATATGACTGTAAAGATGAAAATGGAAAAATATTTTTAAAAAGGAATTGATAAGAAGTTGGTTTGAAGAAGAAAAACAATAAAAAAGAGGTGAGAATGTGATCAGGCAGGAGACTAGAACAGAGCCATACACTAGATTTAGGGTATATTTTGGTCTGTTAGACGATACTGTGTCCCAAAATTTTAAGAAAGAAAATCTCCTCTGTGTGTGTGTGTGTACACACACAAAAAAGGTTAAAAACAATGAAGGGATAGCATATGACTTTAAAAATGAAAATTAAACAAGATTTTTTAAAAAGGAATTGATAAGATGTTCGTTGAAAAAGGAAAAAAGAAAACTTCAACAAAAAAAAAAAGGAAAAAGAAAAGAAAAATTTTAATTAACGTTGAAAGACTAAATGATCATGGGGGGAATGCCATGAATTTTATGTGCTCTATTCCCCTAGTGCTGGAGTCTTGCAATTCTCACTGATTGGTAAACGTGGTCTTGGCTGGATGTTCTTGCTGATCTTGTCGGGTAGGGGTCTGTTGCAGTGATTCTTAAAGTGTGTTTGCCGTAGACAGAATCGCACTGCTCTTGCTAAGGACCAGGCTGAGTAATCTGCTCAGGTTTGTTCTTTGTAGCTTTTGTTCCCTGAATGCTTTCCATACAGCTTTGGAGGACAAAAATGGAGAAGGCAGTGTCTTGATCTTCAGCCCTGGAGGAGCCAAGAGCTCGGGCCCCCAGCTCCTCAGTGCACCCTCAGAAAAAAGCAATCACTCCCATCTCCCTGGTCTCTGGCTGTGCTCAGTGCTCACCCAGCATATGACCGATCATTTTTATCTCTGCACACGACCCTATCTGGACTCTCCAGACCCAGCAGAGTCCTCCAGCAAACTCTTGCTCCACTCCTCCTGGGGGAAGAGGGGGAGTCTCCCTGGATCTGCCACTTGCGGGGTCCATGCTAAAAAAGCAGTGGCCCGACTGTGCCTTAGATCACGGTTTATGGCAACCCCGAGCTGAGAGCCCACTCCATGGGTCTACTTTGCAGCTGGCTTCCCTGCGACTTGGGAACTCTGCCACACTCAGACATCCCTGGTCTTTCTGTGACCTGTGGGCCCTCAGACCACACTGTCCCAGTAAGGGCTCTATCCCCTGCTTAGCATCTGGAGCAATGTCCCTCAGTAAAGCAGACTTCTAAGAGTTCCAATTTTGTGCTCTACTGCTCTACCACTTGCCAAGAGCCAGCCTTTCCCCCCACAGTCTATATTCCCATAAGTAGCCTCGGATTCACTTCTCCGCACGTCCTACCTTCCAGAAAGTGGTCGCTTTTATGTTTCTAGAATTGCTGCTCTTCTATCTCCTGTTGAGTTTGTAGATGTTCAGAATAGTTTGGTAAATATCTAGCTAAATTCCTGGGACCAGATGAAATTTAGGTCTGCTATTCCTCAGCCATCTTGCTCCTCCCCTCCCAAAATTATATGTTTGAACAGGAGAAATTCCTAGCATTGGCTAATTAAAACAACATTGCAATACAACCCAAGATGTCAAATGTTGTTCATTAAGCTGTCAAATCTAAATGCATGATTTATTTATTTAATTTACAAGTTCCAAAGTTTGATTTACATTTAAAAAACTTGAAAATTTGACATGCCATGAATTTGAAAATAAGTAAAGGTAAACCAAACTTAAAATGCACAAAGTATTACATACATAACAGATGATCCAATGTCTTACCTTCATCATGAATTTCTGTAAGGGCATAAAGAAAAGAGAGAAAATATTAAATATACATTATTTCAAAGAGTTGTTTTTAAATATCTCTTATTTACAAAGATTCCACCATTCAAAATGAAGTTATGTGAACAGTAAGCATAAAAAACCACACTCGCTATGGTGTCAAAGGGAAGTTTAATATCAACTACATGCTAGAGAAAAGCTGTAGCACACAAAACTTTTGTAGCTCTCTTCAAAAATGTCTTTACATTAGTTTTTTCTATTCCTGTGAAAACATGCTCCTCTACATTAATGTGTGATTCAATTTACAAAATAGCTAAGCACCCAAAACAAAACAAAACAAAAAACAAAGGTAAAATCTCAAAAACTATACTCTGAAAATGCTTTAAATTTTTTTAATTTCATCTTTTGCATAAAAATGCTGTGATATAAACAGCAATGCAACAGAGTTTTGTAAAAACTGTGGATTAGAAACAGGTAAGGTGGATTATAAAATAAAATGCTGTGATAAACTGCTCCTATTTCATACAAAATAACAAGCAAGTTCTACACAGTACATATTGTAAGACATGATTTTCAAAGAAAAATCACAAAAACTTCTTTTTCCTTTGAAATGACACAGCCTCTTCTCACGATTTACATTTATTATAATAGCTCTTTTTGCTTCTAAAAACGTAGTAAGTACATGGCATATCCTCATTTTCCTTTAGACCCATAGAGTTTGACTCCCTCTTCTTAGAGAAGTACACAGACGAAAAAGAGCTAAGAAAGAAAAATGATATTATATTTCCAAACTTAGGATTAAGTTTCATTGTCACAGCATGTAAGCCCTACAGAGAAAAGATACACATATTTATATTCATTTTAGAGAAAATGGCAAGGGGAATTTTAATAACACATGTATTTGTAAATACCACAGTAGTGTTCCTGAAACATACATGCATAGTAATATATATATAACTAAATGGCAACTCTATTGTGACTGATTTTTTTTCGTTTTTAATATTATAATTTGGTTACAGTTTTATTTGTTTAAATAATCTCTACACCCAAGGGGTGGGCTCAAACTCACAACCCCAAGATCAAGAGTTGCATGCTCTTCTGACTGAGCCAGCCAGGCACCCCCGTACTATTATAATTTTAAGGAAAAAGTGTAAAGAATCATTTCATTCTTAGCTTTAAAAACATAGGCTGTTTGGTTACATTTTTGTAAGTGATAATGGTAAGTGACAACAGAAAACTTATTTTCCATGATGAAACGGACCAATCACCTCCAAAATGTGACCTCTGGTGATACATATAGCTATCACTACATGAGGAATTAGGAAAAATCATTTTTAAGGCTTAATTCAGAGAAAAACAAAAATCCAAACTTTTGTTGCAGATTTTGGTTTATAACATACTTTATTCATGAGGGTTTTTTTTTTTTAATTGATCTAGGTTTTGGAGATTTTTCCTTGAGAAATGTTCTCAACCAATATTGTCAGTTATCTAAGGTTAAACTAGTTCATGTCTGCAGTAAATAGGAAAAAAAGAATGGTCAGGGGAGACTGAGGTCTGCTATTCACAGATTCTAAATTGTGTCTAACTATAAGCAGGGCAAGTCACAGGGGAGAATAATCTGGATATAGAGCAAACGAGAATGAAAACTGAAAATTAGCAAAGGCTAAAATATCCATCGATAAAATGAGAAACAATAGCAGATGTAATAGACTCACATTATCAAAAGATAATCAAAAACTTAAAAAAAGATTATTATGGCATTACTGACATTAGCTATTTGTACAAATCATCTGTTGGTCCATTTGGCTTAAGGGCTAGTGATAACAAAGTGGTAACACTGAGAGAAATGGATCATTCAAGGTAAAAAATGCAAGATACATTAAAACAAATAGGATAAATATGTTATTTTAATCTCAGTGTAAATGCTGTATAGGTATGATAAAAAGCAACAAAAAAGTAACAAAAATCCTTTAAGCGTTTTGACTTGATAAAAAAAACAAAAACAAAAACAAAGAAACCCATGCATAAAGATAAATACTAGAGAACAGGCTTGATGTAGGTTGGATAATATCACCTTATGCTTGCTGAGTGAAATAAGTCAAGCAGAGAGAGTCAATTATCATATGGTTTCACTTATTTGAGGAGCATAACAAATAACACGGAGGACATGGGGAGATGGAGAGGAGAAGGGAGTTGAGGGAAATTGGAGGGGGAGAGGAACCATGAGAAACTATGGACTCTGAAAAACAACCTTAGGGTTTTGAAGGGGCGGGGGGTGGGAGGTTGGGGGAGCCAGGTGGTGGGTATTATGGAGGGCACGTACTGCATGGAGCACTGGGTGTGGTGCAAAAACTATGAATTCTGTTACACTGAAAAGAAATGAAATTTTAAAAAAATGATCACAAAAAAAAATGGAAAACTACAAAAAAAATATCACCTTATGCTTACAAGTTTACACTTATTTATTTTCCTCACGGAAAGATAATTAGGTAAAAGCTAAAATTCTATTAGATGAGATACAGAAATGCAAGATTATAAACACAGAGTCCAGACACCACCATGGATCGACACTGCTTTCTGTCTTGCAAGAGACTGGTGAAGGATGAAACCCAAAGGGGAGATTTTAGCTCTTTAGGGTGAAATTACAAGTAGCTGTACCTCAGTGTCCCAGGTTTAGTATAATTATTTCAGAATTGGTAGTGAGATGAAGCTTCGGACGTGAGCAAGGGTTGGAGGCACATGTGCATTACGCAAAATGAACATGAACCAGCAAGAGAAAAAGCACTTCTTATGCTTTAACTCCAACAAAGATGGCCCTGGGGTCTAATGGATGGCAAACTCAAGCAGAACAGTCTTTGGTCTAAAAGAGTATGTCATTTGATCTAGCACATCAGAAAGACCTTAGGGATTTTCTCAGCATATGCAAATGATCATGAGTAGAAAAACAAATCAAATAGCAATACTCCACTCTGAAAATTGTAATCAAACACCGGACATCATGAGAATGCATAATTATATTCAAACTGTTGCTGGTATAAAGAAACAGTGATTCAGGTGCGGTAAAAAGCTCCCCTACCATAATTATGCCTTTCAGTTCAACCTTGAGTTTTTTAAACTGTTATTTCAGGTTTGTGAAATGGCAGTTGATTAAAAAAAATTAATACTTCTGCCTATGGACCTGTTTTAGAAGTTTTATTTTATTTATTTTTTTTTTAAAGATTTTACTTATTTATTTGAGAGAGAGGCACTGAGAGAGCATGAGCAAGGAGAAGGTCAGAGGAAGAAGCAGACTCCCCGTGGAGCTGGGAGCCTGATGCGGGACTCGATCCCGGGTCTCCGGGATCATGACCTGAGCCGAAGGCAGTCGTCCAACCAACTGAGCCAGCCAGGCGTCCCTGTTTTAGAAGTTTTAAAAGAATCTTTCTGAAATGCCTTTTTAAAAATCATATAGATACAGAATTAGCACAAAATAAAAATTTGGTGGCTTGTCACTAAGAAGAATTATCCAATACAACAGTCTAAGGGACTAAGGCAAAAGTTTGACTCAGGAGTCCTTTTAAAATGAAGTTCCCATTAGGGGGATGAAATGTCATACCCTGTAAACGACCTACCCATCAAATTTCATCTCATGGGTCACCTTTTCTTTCCATGTCTTAAGATGCTAGGATCTCTCCATAACCTTCCAACTGGTAACCTCCTTTTGAGTGAGGATCCATCTGGTAAACTTCATTAGGTCAAGGAAAGAAAAAGGTTTTTCACCACCAAAGAGTGCGGTTATTGGTGGCTATTTTTTTTTTTTAACTAAAGTCTAACTGACATGCAATGTTATATTAGTTTCAGGTGTACAACCTATTCATTTGACAATCTATACATTACTGGATGCCCCACAGTAAGTGTAATCACCATACCTTACTACAATATTACCGACTATATTCCCTATGCTATGCTTTTCATCCCTGTGGCTTATTTTATAACTGGAAGTCTGAACCTCTTAATCCCCTTCACTCATTTTGCCCATACCCCCCATCTCCCCTCTGGCCACTACTAGTTTGTTCTCTGCATTTATGAGTCTATTTCTGTTTTTTGTTATGTTGTTTTTCTTTTTGTTATTGTTGTTGGTGGTGTTGTTGTTTAGATTCCACATATAAATGAAATGATACAGTATGTATCTTTCTCTGTCTGACTTACTTCACGTATCATAATATCCTCTAGGCCCATCCATGCTGGTGGCTGTTTTAAGTTAATAATGTTCCCAACATATTTCAGGGAAAGAAAGAAGTTTAAGATTAACTCCAAGTTCCAGTGTGTATCAATATAGACTATCGACTAGGATATATGGATATACATTTGTAAAAACAAAACCCTCAACTATTTCTCCTATGATGACAACATCATATGTGAATGCTTAAATTTCTAGGGACACCCCACTGAAAATATCCAAGACTGAATTGGTGGACAGACTAGAGGCCCAGAAGGCATTTAAAAGAAGCACAGCTTCCAGCCCATGAAAGAATAATGGTACCTTAATGATAAAGCCCAGGGCTATGCTCTCACATTGTTCATATTAATGACTATCCCTGGCATCTAGTGATATGTGCATGCTCGTACCTTTTAAAAAATTCATTATATTCCGGGGGGGGGCAGTAATGTTGTCATTTTCAAACTATCAATAACTCGGTCCAGGCAAGGTTTAAATGGACTGCCTTTTCTTTTGAGTGTAATGGATTTGACATATATGTGGAATTATCTAGTTCTTTAGAAGGGTAAAAAAAATAAATTATTCTTATAAGTTACTATAAACCTCCCATTTTATCTCTCAGACAGATGTTAGTAAATCACTGAGCTACATGAACATCCAAAACATGAAGGAGAAGAACTATTTAGGGCTTTCCTCTTTAGGTAACTTGTCTGGTGAAAAAGATCTCTTAAATCAAAAACAACGAATTGATCTCCACACAGACTATACAAATCACACTGACTTGAAGAAACATAAAGCCTCACCTATGCTCAGACTACACTCTACATATAGAAAATTGTGTAGATCAAGATGCAGAAGATTCCATTTTTTAAAACCATTTCAAACATGAACGAACCTTGATAACATGAAAACATTTCACAGACCCTCCTCACATAATAGTACTTGCATAAGAAAACACATCATCTTTTTAAAAACTGCTCTGAGATAGGAACATTTGAAAGAACTCTGTATCATCTTAACAATTACAATGGCATCAATGTATTCTTAAAAAGAGCAAGTAAATATACATGACCTTATTTGGTCTATAGACAATGCTTCACATATAAAAATATCACAGCCTTTCCCATTCCTTCTCCCCAACTCCACCTGTGGCCTGCAATCCCAGGCCCCACGTTAGAGACCAGTGCTATGGGTTGGGGTGCCAGAAGGCTGGGGTGGAGCAGAGGAAAATAACAGGCAATCAATCACCTATTACCCGGGACTCACCAATGTTATTCTCCTTTGGTGCATGAAGAGCAGCATTTGATTACTCAGTGGGCTCATGATTACATGCAAAATACTCAGAAATGCTCAAAGAAACACTGGGAAACAAGTGGAGAGAGGGAAGGAGGGAGGGAGGAAGACATTGATTAAGACTGATTGATTGACCTTGGATGAAGCTATCCAGAATCATGTTTTCAGAAAATGGATAAAGAAGCCATCTTAATTTCCACATATATATAAGTTTTAGAATGCTCTTAAAGGTCTTCGTCTGGGGTTGTTAAATGTACTACATAGATAAATATAAGAACATTAAAGTAGAACACCTGTCTCAGAACGAAGTGATGGCAAATACTACCACATTCTAAACCACCAAAGGGGGTGGCTGAAGATCCACTTGCTGCCTTTGGCTGATCCCCAGTTCTGGTCTTCCAGAAACAGATGGAGAGCAAAGAGATGGTTTCTTGGAGGTAGGTTTTGCTCTTCCCCCACCCAAGCTTGCCTTTACCTCAAGCCTAGCAAGTGTGGCTTCAGGGAACCCTGTGTCCCAGGAAGCAGGACACTAGAGACTAGCATCTGACTGTGCCTGAAGATTAAGGGGAAGAGACAGGCTCGCTAAGCAGGCTGTGTCTGCAGAGTGCAGGCTGCCACTGGGAAGTGGCTTGCTGCCAACAAGCAGACTGACCGTCCTAGGAAGAGCCAGCCTAAGGATGTCTGTAATGACCCCAAGAGAACTTAGGACAAGGCAGTCATCACCACCAACCAGTTGGGGGACCACTGGTGGCAGCAAGAGAGCCACAGGTCAGATTTCTGGTGATGGGCATGCCCCCAGAAAACCTTCCCAGGTGCCTCCAAAGTCAGCTTTAACACCGGGCAAACCTGATGAATGGCACTGCCATCAATAAAGACACCCTGCCAACTCTCCTCTTCTCCCATGTTTCCACTGCACCCTAAGAGGGGCAGGAGCTCTTGACAAGGGGCAGAAGTATAAGGAACCCAGCAGCGAAGTGAGATGCAGCTCCCCACAGCCCTTTCCCCTCCAGGCCTCCCACCTGGAGCAGCCTGAGCCCCAAGACAAATAACTGGCATTAACTTCAGACTTCACGTATTACCCAGGACTGGGAGATTTAATTACCACAATGAGACTTGTAAGTTAAAATGACTGAGGGATGTCTTACAGTCTGAATATAAGAAAGGTCATAGGACCCATCCTAATTTAACTAATGGGACAGAGGAGAACAAGCCCCACACAGAGCAGGTAGGTAGGTAGGCAGTTAAAATGTTTTTGGTTACCCTTCAAGGTACCTGTTAACAGTAGAATTTCAAACTTCTAATGACAAATGCGTAAGATTTGAATTACACAAGTCTTCAAAGAAAGAAAGAGCTCAAATCTAAAATTTACTGAGTCCTATGCTCACAGTGATTATCAGTTTTCGCAAATGAATCGAGCAAGGTATTTTAATTATATGATACCTAAATGGCAGTATATTCCACCACCCATGTTTTATTATTAATATAATGGTAATATTTTAGAACAAGAAAGGACTAGTCCAAATACTAACCCTATAGACAAGATTATAATCCACAGAGGACCTACCTAAGGTGAGGAACTGCCTGATTTTCAGCTCAATATTACTTCCATTACTTTCTCAGGATCAAAAAAGAAATCTCCATTGCAAAGATTTACAAATAAACTTAATTTTGAGATGTGAAATTGTTACAAAAGTAAGAGAGAGAAAAGCCACATAGAGAGGCAGATCAAAAGTAACCAGCTACACAGAGGAAGAAAGGGAAATACTTACAGACAATGGCAAAGGGGGTTTCTATTTCTGTGATCATCCTACTCCTGGGAGATTTGAAAGCGGCTTGAATAGTTGGTTCAAGAAAAAGTGATCTAGGTACGGCACAGAAATAGTGTAATGGAAGCAATGGGGTACAAAGATAAGAAAACACAAAAAGACTTGTTTCAGGATGGCTGATCCTGCCAGGGGACCCCAAAAGGTGACAAACATGTTCTTAGAAACAGGCTTTCGTTCCCAAAACCAGAACAACATAAAGCTTGGGTCAGAACTTTAGCTACAGGCATAGAAGATATGAAATTTCAAAGCGAAAACAAATTGAACAACATTAGGAATAGTTTAGCTATGAATAAATAGATAATGAATTTACATTATTGCCAGAAATATAATATAAAAGTAGTTCTCAAAATCAATATATATGTGTCATCATCATGGAAATGGCCACGTATTTTTAAAAAAAAAAAAAGGACTATGAATTCTGTTACACTGAAAAGATTTAAAAAAAAAATTTTAAAAAGGTTTCCATGAATATAAAAGGATCTAGTAAGTGCAAAAGAACCAAGATTCACCAAAAAAGAGGTGAACATGCACTCATCTGGAAAACCACTGAAAGGCCTCCGGAAAAGTAGCAAAATATTCACAATATGGAGAATATTGAGATCTGATCCCATGATCAGGAAAAATAATAAAGATAAAAATGAAACCCACCAGTTAAGCCAATCTTTAAAAAGTCATCCTATTAAGTCACAGAGCAAATCAACACTAAATAACACAACTATGAAAATAATACAATGTGCCTCACTGTTTCACATGCTCTGGAAAAAGTGGATGGGGAACATCAGTGTGGGTAAGACTCTAATCTCCATTCAGAATTATTTGGGATAATCAGGGTTTTCAGGATTGGAAGGATCCTTCTCTCTCCCTCTCTTTTTAGCAGAAGAGGAAAGTGCCACCAATGTAGTCATTTGGCCACTTCACACAGTGTGTCACAATGTTGGTCCAGTTAGTCTCCAGAATCCTGCTATGGCACCATACCTCATGCTACTGCCATTTGCCTTAGCTTTTTAAGATTACATTCATACAGATAACAAACCGTTTCTATAGTTACCTGGAAAAATAAAGGAACCAGGAAACAGGACTTGAAAGAGTCTAGATTTTTTTGATAAGAGATACACAATATTCATTCCTTTGAATTGATTAACATTAATTTAAAGCCTTCCTTTGATCAGAAGCATATCCTAATTACAAAGCCACTGATAGAGAAAGCCTATGCTTCTAAGGTGTGGGGAGGATTTCAATCTACCTCATTTCAGATGAAGAAAAAACGAACATTCGTAAGGTTCTAACTAGAGATCAGTACAAGATGGGTTCATTGCAAGACAGCAGTTATTTTGAAGACTCAAGAGTCCAAGCCACACTGGGAAGCAAAGCAGAATGATTAGAGGCAACAGCAAAAATGCACTCACTTAGATCACAATTTCTTTATAAATACATGGAAACACATACCCATTTTTCCACATCAACTTGCTGTGGAAAGAAAAAGCAAAATAAATAACAAGCAAACAAATACAGACCTGGCAACGTTTCAGTTAATCTCACTTAAATAAACAGTTATGAGATCCCTGAACCAAAATCTACTACTAATTCTAATGGATAATAAAAATATTCAAATTCTCATTAATAACATTTAATCTCCTGAAACAAAAAGAAAACTCAATTAATTTAGTGATCAGAACTTCTAAAGTTATTAGGCTAGAAAAGCACCAGGTACATGAAATAATACTAATCCAACATATTCAGAAGCAAACATGAACCTTTCTTTACCTAATTCTCAAACCTAATACGCCTCCTGATTTAGGGAGGACTGTTCTCCACTATCTATTTAATGAAAAAGGTCACTTTAGAAATACAGCATCTAACTCTAAAAACCTTACATGTAATACAAGTAAAGCTTCTCTTACTTCAATCTTAATACTGTATAAAATGTCACAATATAACAAAAGGCATGCCTTGCTGAATAATTCTGAAATTATATCAGCATCAAATTATCTTTAAAATTACATTTATTAATGAATGTATGTTAGCATCATAATCATTATGTGACTCTTTAAAAAACTCAGTGAATATAATTATATTCCAAAGTGTAAAACAGAATTAAAAACCATATATCAACAAGGACCGTCTTCTACAATGCCTTAGGACTCCCAGCCAATCAATCAGAACAACAGGAACAAAAAAACTTGACACTGAGGAGAATACTCTCTGTCAGAGTTAAATTTCCATGACCCACCTCCCTTCTATAATACCTATGATCAGTGTCCTGTGGCATTGGAGGTTTGCTTCAGATTCTTCATCCATTTAGGGTTTTGTTTTGTTTTTTATAAACATATAATGTATTTTTATCCCCAGGGGTACATGTCTGTGAATCGCCAGGTTTACACACTTCACAGCACTAACCATAGCACATACCCTCCCCAATGTCCATTACCCCACCCACCTTTCCCGATCCCCCTCCCCCCAGCAACCCTCAATTTGTTTTGTGAGATTAAGAGTCACTTATGGTTTGTCTTCCTCCCAATCCCATCTTGTTTCTTTTCTTCTTTTCCTGCCCCCCCCACATCCATTTAGGTTTATTTGTAACCTTTTTCCTAAGAAAATCCATTAATCAGGGAAGACGCTAACGCCATTTGGGCAGAAATCTTGGGTCCTGGGTAAGAATCTGCTTTCCTTGGTAAGCAAGCTTCTAGGAGGAAATGTACATAAAATATAATATATGGAGTGGTTATCTTTAGGATATTATAAAGTGATATAAAAATATCAACCTAAATATACAGATAGAATTGTTTTGAAGCCCCAGTGAATTTCTATTCACTTAAATTTCTTGTAATGGAGCACTTTGATTTACTTACCAATTTGGCCAGTCTCCCGGAAAATCTGTTCTAAACCTCTTCCCAACCTTTGCATTTTAAAAACACAAAATTGGGATGCCTGGGTGGCTCAGTCAGTTAAGCGGCTGCCTTCGGCTCAGGTCATGATCCCAGCGTCCTGGGATTGAGTCCCACATCGGGCTCCTTGCTCGGCAGGGAGCCTGCTTTTCCCTTTGCCTCTGCCTGCCACTCTGTCTGCCTGTGCTCGCTCTCTCTCTCTCTCTCCCTCTCTCTCTGACAAATAAATAAATTAAAAAAATAAAAAATAAAAACACAAAATTGCTAATAAGAAAGAAAATTTTACTGAATGCAAAGGCCCAGTTTTCACTATACATTTTTAAGGTATTTGGCTATGATACAAAGCTCAAGTCCTCATTTTAAACATTAGCCTATTAGAGTGATGAATTTATTTCTCTGAATTCTGGGGCAAAGGGAAGTTAGTTAAATTTAGTCAGTTATAAAATAGTTACCATTTATTTTTCTACCTCCAAAAGGACAAATTCTTGTATTTATTGTCTTTCAAGAACAACAATTCAAGGAAATGTGCAATGATTTCCTTTAAATATTTGTCAGGAAAATACAAAATACACCATTTCAGTGACTTCAATGATTATCAAAGACATTATATTAGCCCATCACTATTTTCATTTCTAAATGTTAAATGTTCCCGCTCATGCACACACATTTGCATCAGTGCAAAGATAGAGGATTGCAGGGTTTTTCTAGAAGAAAGAGAATTTATAATCAAGAATCAAAACTGTTATTAGTAACAGGAGTTCTTTAATGATGTATATTAACAAAGAGAAACAGTTAAGTAGCAAGAATTAGTAGCAATATACCAAATTCTGTATCCCAATAGAATGGCTTAGCAACAGCATGTGTTGGGAATGAATTATCAGATCAACACATAAGACAAGACAAATAGCCCACAGATTTACAGGACGAAAGTGCAATAAAGTTGTAATTATGCATAAGCGATGCGGAAAGATTTTATGACATGTCTCTTATTAATGTTAACAAGAATCATTTAATTAAATGCCTGCAAATGGTGAAGAGGAGAAGGATTTCTTGGAGCTAACCGAAGAAGGGGAATATAAAGTCCACAATAACCTTGATTAATTTTAGAGTTTAAATAATTACCAAATCCATAAAGCATGTAAGACAAATGAACATTCATTCCAATCATTTATTATCCAAACATGTGGCATTTTTTTAAAAAATAGAGATTTCATTAATTTAGAGAAAATAAATATTTTAATATCACTAGGAAATTACACCAAATATTCTATCATAATACAACTAAAAAAAGGGCAACCTCATTTTTCAAATAAAACAAAACTTCCATTAAGAGAAACAAAATTTAAATACCAACCTCATTTAACAGAGAAGACAGGAGTTAAAAATATAATACAAAAGTAATTAATTCTGAATTATATCATTATATGAAAGATGGAATGTACCTAGGACATCTCTTTTTTTTAAAAAAAAAGATTTTTATTTATTTATTTGACAGACAGAGATCACAAGTAGGCAGAGAGACAGGCAGAGAGAGGGGGAAGCAGGCTCCCCACTGAGCAGAGAGCCCGATGTGGAGCTCGATCCCAGACCCCGGGATCATGACCCGAGCCAAAGGCGGAGGCTTTAACCCACTGAGCCACCCAGGCACCCCAGGACATCTCTTTTTATATTCATATTTTAATTAATACATTTTGGACATATAAACATGAACTACTCCATAACCTTAAAAAAAAAATTGGTTGCTTCTTCCAAATTGCTTAACTCATTTTACTGTGTAAGCTGAAAAATTTTATTGTTATTCAATCTATCAGCCACCCATTAAGTACTTACTATGTGCTCTGCTTTGAACTAAATGCTTTACATGTAATCTTATTGTCTGCATTTCACAATATGAAGAAACAAAGGAAATATAAAGGTGTTAGGAACACAATGAAAAAAAATGTTACTTAGTTACAAAACAATGGAACTTGACCTGAAATTGGGTCTCTGACTTCAAAGCCCATACTCCCTTACCACTACTACGTACACCATACACAAGTTATATCATTTTTTTTCAAGATTTTTATTTATTTATTTGAGAAAGAGAGAGAGAGCATGCATGAGCAGAGGGGAGAGGCAGACTCCCCACTGAGCAGGGAGCATGATGCCAGGGGGATCATGACCTGAACCAAAGCCAGATGCCCAACTGACTGAGCCACCCAGGCTCTTTTGTTTCAAAATTTTATTCTGCATTTAACTTGAAATTGCTCTATAGCCTATTTTTTCTGGTAAGTGCCACCCAATACAATGTGTTAACATCTAAGTAAGAAAAAGTAAAAGGCACCTCAAGATTTTTTTTTTAAGTAGGCTCCATGCCCAGTGTGAGCCTCGAACTCACAACCCTGAGATCAAGACTTGGACGCTCTACAGACTGAACCAGCCAGGTGTCCCAAATTCTTGTAACATCAAAGATGTTAAATTTCAGTTGTTCAAGGCATGTTTGGTTTTCTGCATAGATACATTTCTAAATAATTACACTGCAACAATAAAACATTCATCATGAATATACAGTTTTTAATATCAAGGCATAACACAAAAAAAGTAATTAAAATATTCAACGCAAGCCTACAATCTACTACCATGTTGTTAAATTTTTTTAAGTAATAAATTACAGAAAAATGAAAAGAAAAAAACTGTTCTACCCTATAAATAATTCTCCACCACACAGGCTGTTTATTATTAAGACTGCAAGGGAGGGGGTGGAGACATGAAAATTTGTACATTGTGTTCCAGGATTCAAAATATGATGAAGTCATCTAGATTTTTTAAAGTAAATTATGATCTGGAGAGGCCATGTTTTTAATGAACATAATTGGTCAGAAAAATATGTAAGTCGTGAGCATACAGCTTGCTGAAATTTTACTGAATAAATAAACCCATGTAATCAGCACCCAGATCTAAATATAGGACACTACTATGACCTCGAGGCTACCTTCACATCCACCCTGAAGGTAACCATTATTCTATCACTATTAATTAGTTTTGCCTTTTCTTATTTTGAAAATAGAGACTATGTCTTCTTTTTATCTAGCTCCTTTAGCTAACATTAGTTTATAAAATCCATCATGTTGTTGTACGTGGTAGTAATTAATTCACTTCCCCAGCTTTATAACATTCCATTGTATGAATACATCACAATTTACTTATCCATTCAACAGCTGGAGAAGTGAGTGATCTATTGCAACTTGGAAATGGAACTACTAAAATTTTCCCCCAGTTTTTCAAACAAGTCTGGCCCAAACAGTAAAACTCCAAAATAAATTAAAACTACTTTGTTTTTCATCACTCAGCATCAGGTAAATACAAATCAAAACCACAATGAGGCAGCACCTCACTCACACCAGTCACAATGGCTAAAATCATCACATCAGGAAACAACAAATGTTGGCAAGGATTCAGTGAAAGGGGAACCCTCTCACACTGTTGGTGGGAATGCAAGCTGGTGCAGCCACTCTGGAGAAGAGCAGGGAGGTTCCCCAAGAAGTTAGAAATAGAACTACCCTACGACCCAGCAATTGTGCTACTGGGTATTTAACCCAACGATACATATGCAGTGATCTGAAGGGGCACATGCACCCCAATGTTTATAGCAGCAATGTCCACAACAGCCAAACTACAGAAAGAGCCCAGATGTCCATCGACAGATGAATGGATTAAAAATGTGGTGTGTGTGACACACACACATGCTGAAATATTACTCAGCCATCAAAAAAAAAAAACCAGAAATCTTGTCATTTGCAATGTATTATGCTAAGTGAAATAAGTCATCAGAGAAAGACAATTATCATGTTGTTTCACTCATATGTGGAATATAAGAAATAGCACAGAGAATCATGGGGTACGAGAGGGAGAACTGAATGGGGAAAAATCAGAGAGGGAGACAAACCATGAGAGAATCTTCACACTAGGAAACAAAAAGGTTGCTGGAGGGGAGGTGGGAGGGGGGACGGGGTAACTGGGTGATGGGCATTAAGGAGGACACATCATGTAATGAGCACTGGGTGTTTATACAACGGATGAATTACTGAAGTCTACATCTAAAACTAATGATGTATTGTATGTTGGCTAATTAGATTTAAATTAAAAAAAAAACACAACACGACTTTGTTTTGGCTTATATGCTTCCTTTCTCCCACCTCTGCAAAACAAAACAGATTCCTTGGTGCCTAGTTATTTGTTGAATGAGTTACCCAACTGCCATTGAAGAGGGAATTAAAATCACATTACACACTTTTATTAAAATACTGGCATGTAGATAGGTTAATTACATCTCAACAAGCAGTGAGTTTATCCCTCGTCAACAGAAAGAAACTAGTACTTATTACGAATCTACTACCACTGATACTGTGCTGGGTATTTTTATACTCACTTTCTCCCTTGTAACTATTAGTTTTCACAGTTACAAGGATATATTTTTTTCTTTATTTCTGTTTTCTTTTTGATCTTCATATATATTTACAAATAACAGAATTAAAGATTCACGGATATCAAACTGAGGTATTTACGTAAATGCTCTCTGGAGTGAGCCACATAATATTAAAATGGAAAATACAAAGTATTAAATTAGAATGAAGAGATGTGGTGTTAATGCTGAGGAAATTATAATTTTAAAAAAGGCATGTCTCCATAATTCAATATTGAATGTGGTTTGTATTTTAAACCACATGAGACCTCAAAGTCCTCTCTGTCATCAGTTGAAGAAAAAAAAGATCATAAACTTAATTGAGCAAATGAAGTCACAAAAGGGAAGTCCAGAAAAATTCACTGAATTACACTTTGGTCCAATCTCTTGGCTTTATTCAGACTTTTTTATTAATCAGGCAGAAACCTTCATATTTTGGGGAGTATATGAAACAATGAAACAGCTTTAACACTATACAGTAAACTTGACAATCTCCCACACCAGCACATTTAACTGAATTGTAGGCAAGAGTTTAGAAAATCTATATGAAAGTATTTTTTTTCTGTCTAAAAGTTAAACTAAGTGATAGAAGACTAAGATCTACCACTTCCTAAATTATTCCCATTTTATAAAAGGAACAGTTCCTGTAATACTGCTTAAATTGCTTTCTGAATTTATTCAAAGGCTCAGGAACACCCACTTTCTCTTTAAGCACAGAATATGTCAAAATGGCTCTTGCATAAACTTTAATGTTAACAAATTCAAATAGGTTCTAACGAATAATATAGTAGCTCTCTTCCAGGTAGGTTCTCATGAGAATTACTATGTTCAATTAAATACCACAAGTAAATTCATCTGGAAAAATAAAGCATCAAGAAAAGTATTAACAATCTGTGAGGGGGAAAAAGTAATGAGGTGGGAATTGCCCTACTAAATATTAAAACATTTCCAAAATACAATGATCAAATCAGTGCTGTGTGGGTATAATAATGGACAAACATGTATGACAGAATTTTTCATTTAGAGTAACATATTTGGGAATGTATGAATTTAACGTATGACTAAAAAGTATCACAATCAATAAGAAATGGAATAATCAGTCATGAACAAGGATGGAACTTTTGCTTAGCTATTGGAGAAAATAATTAACTGAAATACTAACCTTAAATGAACTCTAAATGAATCTACTATGAGAAATAATAAACTCCATATAATAGCAAACTAATAAGTTCCAGATTCATTTACTATAAAAAAGTGAGGGATGCAGGACGCCTGCGTGTCTCAGTCGGTGAAGCATCTGCCTTTGTCTCAAGTCAGGATCCCAGGGCTCTGGGATAGAGCCCCAAGTGAGGCTCCCTGCTCAGTGCAGAGCCTGCTTCTCCCCCTGCCTCTCCCCCAACTCATGCTCTCTGATAAATAAATAAATTCTTTAAAAAAAAAAGGGTGAGGGATTCAAAGACGGATACACTGATTCTAACAGAACAATTCAATGCAATACCAGTGAAAATCCCAGCAAGCTATTTTGTGGATACTGACAAACTGATTCTAAAGATTATATGGGAATGCAAAAAAAACTCAGAATAGCCAACACAACACTGCAGGAGAAAAATTAAGAAGATGGACACTCTCCAACATCGAGACTTAATCTAAAGCTACAGTCATCAAGACAGTGTGGAACTGGCAAAAGAACAAAGAGATCCCTAGAACAGAAGAGAAAGCCCAGAAACAGACCCACATAAATACAGTCAACTGGTCTTTGGCCAACGGTCAAAGGTAATCCAATGAAAAAAGGATGGTCTTTTTACCAAATAACGCTGGAATAACTGGACATCCTCATGAAAAAGAAAAAAAGAATCTAGATATAGTCCTTAAACCCTTTCTAAAAATTAATTAGAAATGAATCACATACTTAAATGTAACACATCAAACAATAAAACCCCTGGAAGGTAACACAGGTGAAAATCTGCATGACCCTGGGTTTTGCAAGGACATTTTAGATACCACCACCAAAGCATGATCCATGAGAAAAAAATTTGACATGCTAGGCTTCGTTAAAATTAAATCCTCTGTTCTGTTAAAGATCATGTTAGCCAAATGGAAAGACAAGCCATAAATAGGAGAAAATCTTTGCAAAATACATATAGGATAAAGGACTGGCATCCAGAATATACTAAGTACTCTTAAAACACAGCAACAGAAACAGAAACAGCCCAGTTAAAAAAAGATCTCATGGGCACCTCACCAAAGAAGACATCAGATAGCAAATAAGCATATGAAAAGATGCTCAACATAGTACGTCATCAGGGAATCGCAAACTAAAGTCACAATAAGATACCACTACACCTCTGTAAGAATGGCTAAAATCCAAAGACTGACAACAGCAAATGCTGAGGGCAATGTGGAGGAACAGGAACTCCAGTTTCATTGTTAGCAGGAATGCAACATGACATAGTGACTTTGGAAGAGAGTGTCTTACACAAATAAGCACACTGTTAATGCTGTCATCCAGCAGTCACTCACATTCCTTAGTGTTCACACAAAGGAATTTAAAGTTTATGTCTACATGAAACCTGCACGTGAGTTCACAGCAATTTTATTCATAATTGCCAAAATTTGTAAGCATCCAAGATGTTCTTCAGCAGGTGAATGGATAAACTGTTGGGACCCCATACAATGGAACACTATTCAGCAATAAAAAGAAATGAGCTATCAAGCTAGACAAAAACATGGAGGAGTATCAAATACACACTGCTGTGTGAAAGAAACTAGTGTGAAAAGAATATGTACTGTATGAGTCCAACTACATGAAACTATGGAAAAGGCAAAACTATAGAAACAGTAATAGATCAGTGGTTTCCAGTGGTTGGGGGAGGGAGCAATAATAGGGGGAGCACAGGGGATTTTTAGGGTGATGAAAACATTCCGTATGACACAATCATTGTGGATACATGACATCACACCTTTGTCAAAGCTCACAGAACGTAAAGCACAAAGAGTGAACCCCAATGTAAACCGTGTGCCTTTCTGAGATCAGGATGCCATTAACACGGGCTCACCAGTTGTAACAAGTGTACCACGAAAGCAAGACCATAATTACAGAGAAACTGAGTGCAGGGGGTATGGGAATGTTCTCAACAATGTTCTGTAAACCTACAACTGCTCTACAAAGAACAAGGGAAATAAAAAGCTTTTCAGACATAAAAGGCATTTTCATATAAAAAAGTGGGTATAACACATACCAAATAGTTGTTATGTAATATAAAACGAGAGAAGCGTAAGCAACCGTCAAAACACAGTGACAGGGGACTCTGTGAGTGGAAACACTACCGCTGGCCAGGAGATTTACAAAATTGGTCAAGGAAGAGGACACTTGGAGAATATGCACAGGACAACGGAGTGAACTTCTAAAAGACCCAGGAATCTAAGCTGAGGCACGAGTGTGGTAAGCATACAAGAATCTGCCGAAAACAGAGCAAATTCAGGGAGTGAGTCCAGACTGGATGGTGGATGGACAGAAGAAGGGAGAAAAAGAAAAACCAGCGCCTACATTCCCTCACAAACATTGAAGTCACATAGCAACAATTAAATCAGAAACAGTCTGCGCAGGGAACAGACACAAAGGGTGATCTGATGATTGGCTCGACCCATCGAGGTGCACAGATTCTTTCCTAATCCACACTTGAGTGGCTCTCAGAAGCAGCAACTCCTTATGGGGAAAACCACAAACCAATCAACCAAATTAATGTATCCAGGCAGGATCCTCCTCAAATCCATCCTGCTGGTTTAGCAACCAGAGCTCATGACTAAGTCAATGAGAGAAATTCATTTCTCTCCTCCCATAATTGTTATACACACTAACACTTCTATTCTGTAAACCACTAGAAACAAAAATTTCCAGGCCACAGATGTGTTCAGACAAATCCCCTTTTTATCTCTGACCCCGAAACCTTATTTGTATTCCTTCACTCCCCAGAAAAGCATTTTCCTAGTGTTTTCAAGGCACACATTCCTCTTACACCCTGTGGCCTGTCTGGGAAGAAACCATCCTGGCTTTCAGACTCTCTCTCACCATCTCCTCTGCAGAGACCATGCACTGTGGTTACTCATCTGTAGGTTACTAACTCCAGCCTACAAAGTGCTAAATCTTCCTGGCTCACTGTTGCTTCTCTCATGTCATGTAATGCAACGCTTTCAATACGTCCTTCCCCATCTCACGTTCGCCAGAATTATGAGAACTGGTACACTATGATATGAAGCCCATTCCGTGCAACCTTGGGTGCTGCCTTCTGCGCTCTGTGAAAGGTCTAGGGGCAGTCCTGAGGTTTCCCAGTCCAGCAGAGAACGGGCCCACAGTGCCATGCACTCTTAGAGCTACTGACCTCACCATGACCTCAGAAGCCACAGGAACATAATCTGGTTGTAATTACCAGTCCTGCCTTAAATGTTCCATCTGGTCTCTTGCATCCCCAGGTTATGCAGATCACCCTGGTCTTTGTCTTTCTCTTATAGCTCTGAGATTCGTTGTATAAAACGGGACAGCTTCTACGAGTGTGTGGCTGCAACTCTGAGGAGCTGCGTGGCCTCCTTTTAAATTGTCGCATCTGAAATCACGTGACAGATTTTGTACGTGTGCATATTATCTAAGTTTTCTTCTGTGGAAAGGTACTAGAACTTTTATCTGGTTCACAAAGGCACCATGCCTGGGGATGACCAAAAAAATTCTCACCCGGATGAGACCCTCTGGACAGTAAAAAGGGGAACTTGCAAGAATTAAGCTGTGACAACAGGGCTTCACCTGGATTGTCCAACAAGGATGGGTGTCCAACCTGGATTTTCCAGGCCAATATTGATGGTGGGTACCTGACCTCAAAGTTTAACTTCCCATGTTCCCTTCTGAAAATACACGTTTTCTTCCACAACAGCAAGGGGCAATGTGAAAAAGAGCTATACTTCACAGGCAAAAGTTCTACCTTCCATTCAAAGCTGTTACAAGAGTAGTAGAAACACAATTTTTGGCCCTTTTCAGCCCTCTGATTTTGGGTTTGTAAGGTCTACCTTGCAGTTCTGCAAGTGGCAATATTTACCGAAATCTGGTTCATAACCTGCATCCCATGTGGTAGTGGTTAGAGCGAGTGGTCACCACAGACTGAAAGCCTGGCCCTCATGGGGTGTACACTCTAGTGGGGAGAAGTGGTCTTGAAAAACAATAGAAAGGAAAACAAAAACAGAAGTGCATACCTTGTCAAAAGGTAATAGTGCTCTGGGGAAAACTCAAGCAGGCAATGGAGAAAGAGGAGTTAGGGGAGGAGGGGCGTGTGGATGGTACCATCTGCTGAACAGACAAGTGAAAGAATGAAGAAAGTCTAGGATAAGACTAGAATGTTTTGGGCGCCTGGGTGGCTCAGTGGGTTAAAGCCTCTACCTTCGGCTCAGGCCATGATCCCAGGGTCCTGGGATCCAGCCCCACATCGGGCTCTGTGCTTGGCAGGGACCCTGCTTCCTCCTCTCTCTCTGCCTACTTGGGATCTCTGTCTGTCAAATAAATAAATAAAATCTTTAAAAAAAAAAAGACTAGGATGTTTTATGAGAATAAGGTAGAACTTTAAGAGAACAAAAATTAGGGGACAGTTGGCTAGACAGGTTATAAATCTCTTTAAATAACTAGTAAATTCAGGAATAGTTTATCACATGAATTTACCATCTGATTCATTCACTATCAAATATTTCCATATGTAAGTTTTTTTTTAAATCTTAAACACATACAAAAAAAATTCTGAGGAAGATGCCCAAATTGAGTGAGAGTTATCAAATAAAATAATCTATACATTCAAGATTCATCATCTAAAACAGTGCATTAACTGCACCACAGTGATTAAATTATAAGCATAACAAATAACATGGAGGACATAGGGAGATGGAGAGGAGAAGGGAGTTGAGGGAAATTGGAAGGGGAGATGAACCATGAGAGACTATAGACTCTGAAAAACAATCTGAGGGTTTTGAAGGGCGGGGAGTGGGAGGTTGGGGAAGCCAGGTGGTGGGTGTTATGGAGGGCACATATGGCATGGAGCATTGGGTGTGGTGCATAAACAATGAATTCTCTTATGCTGAAAAGAAATTAATTTTTTTTTAAAGTAGGCAAAAAAAGAAAATTTCATGTGAATTAAATTTGCCTCCTTATTGAGTTCAATGTTGGCGTCTCGGAAAATCACTTCATTCAAATACACAGAAATATGGAGTATCCTTAGCTTCGGAGTGGAAAGTAGTCTTTCTGGCTTCGGAAAGACCATAAAAGAGGCTATGTCTACTAAAAGAAGATGTGCATTTTAATCGCAGACAAATATCCATATTCACGTAAGCAGTGGATAAATAACGGTTGCTCAGTGAACACTTTGAGCTATATGCCCTTCAGGAGATTACAATCATATTCATCTTCTAAATCACCTCTCCAGTTCACAGATGCTGGTAGATGATCCCATCAAGCTAGTAATTTGTTAATTTATTTGCATTATAACTCCACTCCCAAAGCAGTATTTGTGCTTTATGAAGAATGTTCCTGAACAGTAAGATAAATAGAAATCAGCCTCTGGAAAGAAAATGTTAAGTTATAGTAGGTATTTGGGAATTGCTCTTTTGATATAAATAATAACATTAAATTGTCTGCAATATCAACAGACTAATCCATTAAGCCTTGTACAGCTCTTCCCTATTGAGGACATCAGCCACTTATGATGTGATGTAGGACGAGATACAGGGGGAATAACGCTGGGTGAGTTATCAGAAGCTCCTTCCTCTCTGTACTCTAATTGAGGAAAGATTCTCTTCACGATTCCATCACTAAATTTCTCAGGAGGAAAGATTCATTCTTATTTACCTCTGGCAGCTCCAGCCCAGAATTCACAACAGCAACTCCACAGACTTTTGTGGAACGAATGCTACTTGAATCAGTAAGGCAGAAAAAGGATGTGGCTTTTCCATTTCTCAGCTATGGAGACAACTGAAGCACAGACTTGCCATCTCTTTTTCTAGATAAGGATTTAACTTGTTAGACCTAGTTTGACTCAACCTGGAGAATCTCAAATATAAATAAATAGTTCCAATTAAGGCATAAGAATGCCAACTCTGGGTCTGCCATATACTGTAGCAAACAATGACAAAAATGATCCAACGCTCACTTAAAATACAACTGTCTCCCTTCTTCCAAAAAAAAGAACCTAATTTTATAGATGTACCATTCTTCTCTCCCTCCTCATGCTCTCAGCCAATTGTGCTGACCGCATTTCCCTCAATAAGTAAGTCATAATCATGCCACAGTGTGCACGAGAGAAATTCTACCAGGTTTCTTTATTCCCTTAAACAAATAAACAACAACAACATCAAACACAGAAAGTCAGCTCCTTTTTATGCCTATGGGAGATGCTGAATTTAGAGATCGTTCCTGAAACTAGCCTAAGAACTAGGCAAACAGAGAGAACAGAGTGAAGAGAACTATACAAAATGTGAGCCAGAGCCCTGATCAATTAAAATGGGACTATCTGTCTTTGGACACTTTGTGTCATTTTTTTAAAACCACGTATGATTCAGTTGTAAAAGAGGACACAACAGTCAGTAATATGATGCGGTTGATGTAAAAGTATTATTGTACATGACTTTCTAGATGGATACAGACCCATCTTTTAGCGATGGTTGTCTTCAGGGAAAAGGAGGATTATGAAGCAAATATTTGCATTCAGTACCCTGCAATATTACTATTATGAGGATAAAAGACTGTGAAATGGTTCTGGAATTTAAATTTTAATGGAAATTTAAGTGTATGTTTATATTGCACGCATGGCAGGCACTAATTATGTGTTTTCCCCCAGCTTTATTGAGATATAATTGATACACATGACTGTAATATAAGCTTAAACGCTGGGCATAATGGTTTGATTTACACACATTATGAAATGATTATTGCAGTAAGTTTAGTCAGCATCCATCATCTCAATAGATACAACGAAAAAATTTTAAGAAAAAAAAATTTCATTGTGATGAGCACCCTTGGGATTTATTCTGACAACTCTCCTACATACCCCACAGCAAAGGTTAACTATGGGCATCATGCTGGATACAACAGCACCAGAACTCATTCATCCTGTAACTGGAAGCTGTTCTCTTTTGACACGCCCCCCCCTTCTTCCACTCCTCCCTCATCCCACTTCTGGTAGCCACAAATCTGATCTCTTTTTCTATGAGTTTGTTTTTATTTTGTGTTTGTAGATTCCACATATGAGTTAAGTCATACAGTATTTGTCTTTCTCTATCTGACTTATTTCACTCAGCATAATGTCCTCAAGGTCCGTGCATGTTGTTGCAAACGGCAAGATTTCATTCTTTTTTATGCCTGAATAATATTCTATCACACATAGACACACAAACATGCTTTTTCACCTATTCATCCATCAGTGGATGCTAAATGTTGTTTCTGTATCTTGGCTGTTGCAAACAAAGCTGCAGGGAACATGGGGTGCAGATATCTTTTCGAGTTACTGTTTTTGATTCCTTTGGATATAGTCCCCAAAACAGAATGGCCGAATCATACAGTAGTTCTATTTTTATTTTATTGAGGACTTCCCATATTTTTTCCACAATGGCTGCACCAAGTTACAATCCCATCAACAGTACACGAGAGTTTCCTTTTCTCCACATCTTCTCCAGTTTTTGTTATCTCTTGTCTTTTTTATGGTGGACAACCTAATGGGTGTGCAATGGTATCAAATTGGGATTTTGATTTGTATTTCCTTAATGACTAGCCAATATTGAGCATTTTTCCATGTACGTTTTGGCCATCTGTGTGTCTTCTTATTTTGCTCTAGCACTATCCCTGCCTTGTAAATGGCAAGATTTCATTCTTTTTTATAGCTGAGTAGTATTCCACTGCATACATACATCTTCTTTATTAATTCGTCTATCAGTGGACATTTGGGCTGTTTCTAAATCTTGGCTTTTGTAAATCATGCTGCTATAAACATAGGGGTGCATGTATACCTTTAGAATTAGTGTTTTTGTATTCTTTGAGTAAATACCCAGTAGTGTGACTGCTGGATCATAAGGTAGCTCTAATTTTAACTTTTTGAGAAATATCCGTGCTGTCTCCCACAGTGGCTGCACCAGTATGCATTCCCACCAACAGTGCAAGAGGTTCCTTTTTCTCCACATTTTTGCCAACACCTGTTTCCTCCTGTGTTGTTGATTTTAGCCCTTTGACAGGTGTGAGGTGATATCTCATTCTAGTTTTGATTTGCATGTCCCTGATAAGTGATGGTGAGCATCTGTTCATGTGTCTGTTGCCCATTGGTATGTTTCCTTTGTAGAAATGTTTGTGTTTCCTGCCCATTTTTAATTGGATTATTTGGTTTTTGAGTGTTGAGTAAATTCTTTATATATTTTGGATACTAGCCCTTTATCAGATATGTCATTTGCAAACATCTTTTCCCATTCTGTCAGTTGCCTTTGTTGATTGTTGTTTGTTGATTTGCAGAAGCCTTTTATTTTGATGTGGTCCCAACAGTTTATTTTTGTTTCTGTTCCCCTTGCCTCAGGAGACCTATCTAGAAAGAAGTTGCTACACCTAATGGCAAAGAAGTTACTTTTAACATACCATTAATCAAGCAAGTAAATAAGCAAATGAGGATATTTATATGTATCTATATGTATATTTATAAAGTTTATTTATTTCCAACCATATTCCAGCCAGGCATTGTGCTGAAGCAAAAATAAAAACTGAGTATGGTATTATTTTTATTAAAAAGTATCCCTAGTTCAGTCTTTAGCTCTGGTCTCTTCAGAGTCGGGTGTCTACTACCACGATATTTAAAAGTATAATACTAATCATTTGATTCTGTATTTTAATGGAGACTTAGGACACGAAGATCAGTAACATATTTAAAAATGGATGAACAACATCAAGCGTTTAAGTTAACTTCACTTTTTTCCAGTGAGTCATTAGTTCAGCCATCTGAGAAACTAACTTTTAATAATGTAAAGAACACAATATATATTACATGAATCACAAGCAAGGTCTGTGAACCCTTCATCCTCCCACACTATCCCAATTCACTTTAATGAGAAGGAAAGCAAATGGAAAAAAAAAATCAACATGGAAATAAAACTCAACTGGGTTGGACAGAAAATTAACTCTTTTAATTTCTGATCTCCCCAAGAGCTTGAACAAATAGGTCCTTAACATGCAGTACCACTGGGCATATAGCAAAATACCAGAAGAATAAGGATATAAAAGAAACATCAAGACCCACTTTTGAAATGCCCAATCAATACTGAAAATTCCAAAAACTCTTCAGAGAATAAAGTCTTTTAAATATATGTGTATCTATGAATTGATACATATACATAAGACAGACTAATCTTAACCTTGACTGGCTTACAAGAAAGTACACTTTTCAGATCTTATTCGACTAGATTACTTTGCTTTTCATCGGATCTTGTCAACATCTCCCACCTACATCCCAAAAGTAGTCGGCTAGATAATGGTACCCCACAGACATCCACATCCCAATCCCCAGAATCTGTGAATATGTTACAGGTTAGTATGTAGTTCATTTTGAAGATAGAGGATGGGCCACAAACCAGGAGTGCAAACTAGAAAAGACAAGGAAACAGAATCTTCCCCAGAGCCTCCATAAGGAATATCGTTCTGCTACTACCATCATTGCAGCTCGCTGAGATTAATTTTAGACTTCGGAACTCAAGAACTGTAAGATAATAAATTTATGGTATCTTAAGCCATCTGGTTTGTGGTAATTTTTTTACAGCAGCCATAGAAACTAAGGCTTCTGGCTTCTGTGACCCTTTTTTCCTGGTTCTCCTCATCTCTCAGACGGTATCTTCCCAGACCCTTCCAAAGGATCCTTCTCCTCTTCCTCCCAAGGCTTTAATAGTGATATCCCCTCAGGTTCTTCCATTGCTTTTATTGTATGGACAATCCAAGTAAAGAGCTTAAAAGCAAAGACTTTAGAGTCCAGAGGACATGGATTTATACCCCACTTATACCACATGCTAGCTATGTGATCTTTCAGATATTGCAGTTTTTAGGTCTAGAAATTCCATTTTGTTTCTTTGATTAATTCTTCTATGTTAAGTATTTGAATCTTTTATTTCATTGAACATAGTTACAATAAGCTGCTTTATGCTTTTGTCTGGTAAGATCATCTCAGGATTCTTGTTGGTTGTTTCTTCTCTTGAGAGTAGATCACATTTGCATGTTTCTTCATGTCAACCAATTGCGGATTGTATCCTGTCTTGTTATGCTGTTAAGATTCTGGATTCCAGGCACCTAGGTGGCTCAGTCGATTAAAGTGTCTGTCTTCAGCTCAGGTCAGGATCCCAGGGTCCTGGGATCAAGTCCCACATGGGAATCCCTGCTCAGCGGGGATTCTGCTTCTCCCTCTACCCTTCCCCCCTGCTCATGATCTCTCTCTTACTCTCTCTCTCAAATAAATAAATAAAATCTTAAAAAAAAAAAAAGGTTCTGGATTCTAATTCTAATATATACCTCTGGAGAATGTTGAGGGATTTGTTGCAACAGTTAATTAAGTCAGTGAAACTCATACTGCAAGATGCTGGGTGGCAGCACAAATCTCAATCCAGGGTAGTCCTTAGCAATGGCAACTGCACGGACATCTGTCCCCCACACGTGGTTTAAGCACCAGTGAGAGGCTAGGCAGTTTATACACAGAATTTGGGGCTCCCCACCTCTGGATTTGTCTTTTTCAGAATTAATCCCGGACCTTCTCAAGGCCCCGAATTCCGTCTCCAGAGAGACTACGGTTATTCTCCTGGAGGCTGAGCTGCCACACAGCACGGACTTGAGTCCACCTTCAAGCTAAAAGCCTTAAAAATGTGGAAACTCATCCACATGGATCCCATTTTCCAAGTACAGCTCTTCTCTAGAATCTGCCTGCTTTGGCCCAACTCTCCAGAGCCTTCCAGTGTTTGGGAGGTTTGCTGTTATTTGTACTGATTTTTAAGATTTGGTCCTCTATAGTTCTTCCTCCAGAAGACTGAGGTCTTCAGGAGCTCTGGTAGGCAGGCAGAGCCAGACAAAAGTCCTGAGAAAAGGACCATGGCTGTGGCATCTCCTGTGTGCAGGGACTGGCTGGCACACGTTCGTTGCATTAACTTATTAGAGCCTCCCATCAACACTATCAGGGAGATATAAAGATTTCTCTTTATAAATGGAAAAAACTGAGGGAGAGAAAGATTAAGCAGCTTTCCTAAGATTACTAAGAATTGAACTCTGTGAGTTTGTGTCAGATCCACGTGCTTCACACCGCTGTGAAATCTGTACGGGTCTTCTTGACCTTCATCTGCTGCTCTTGCATTTACACAAACTGATCTTATGCAATCACGTGCCTGAAATTGGTGCTTCACTGTCTGATAAAGGTACTTTTTAGAAACTCATTTATGGTGCTTCAGTGTTTAAAAAATGTATTTTTCAAAGACTCGCTTAGCAGTAAATTTAGCTAGCTGCGTTCTTGATGCATTTTTGATATTCTGCATACGTGCCTCAAAAAGGCAGAGGTTTTATTAGAAGAATGACACAGCTATATTAATAAAACTCTGCATTCTAGAACTTCATTTCTCAAAAAAAAACTGGACATGTCAGAGTCTGATGTATATTTGTATTGATAATCACTGCAGTATCTTGTATCTTTAATTACAAAGAGTATATAACTTAAAAATATGAAAAAGTCATATAAAATAACAAACCATTTTAGTAAATTGAGACATAAAAATCATTTTAAGAATATCTCTGGATATGTTAGGCATTGTCCTCCTGGCAAGTATGGTTTTCTATTCGAATTCTAAAAAATAGCCTAATGAGATCAAATGATTCTTTGGAGAAAAATTTAAAATGATTTTTATATTAATACTTTGAGAATTATCCCGACTTGTCTTAGAAATGGAAAAAGTCCAAAGAAAATTCAAGGGAATGACAAGTTCCACATACCTAATCCCTTCATTGTGCTTACACTATGAGTGTATATACTAAAACGGTTAACACACAAACTGTAATTGTTTTTCTATACCTGCGTTAGACTGTGGACCCATGGATGACAAAAATCACTTATTATCCATCTTTCTATCCAAAGAGTCTTCTTTTTTTTTTTTTTAAGATTTTATTTATTTATCAGAGAGAGAGTGAGAGAGCGAGCACAGGCAGACAGAGTGGCAGGCAGAGGCAGAGGGAGAAGCAGGTTCCCCGCTGAGCAAGGAGCCCGATGTGGGACTCGATCCCAGGACGCTGGGATCATGACCTGAGCCAAAGGCAGCCGCTTAACCAACTGAGCCACCCAGGCATCCCTATCTAAAGAGTCTTCTAACGTATATCTTATAAATGTTCAAAAAGTTTACATTAAATGATGAGAACTGAATGATTTTTATTCCTATTGATTAATGATACCAATCATAATCACCTAAATTATAAATTTCAACCTACTTCCCCAAAGAGCAGGATACAAGGGGCAAACACTGGTTTCATTTTAGGTAATTTTTCTTGGTTCAAGCTATAAAATTCAAAGAAGGAACCAATAGAGTCAAGTGTACATGAGGCAAATTCAAGAGGTAGGGTCTTACAATTCTTTCAGAAACAACTAAACCAAAAGACAAAAGCCAGTCAATGTTACAAATTTAAAACATAGTCTCCTAAACACAATATACAAGTAAGCCACTAGATACAATCATGGCATTATTATTAAAAAAAAAAAGGGGGGGCCTTTTCAACAAATGATAATTATTAAAATTATCTGGAAAAAGTAAGACTTTTCAATAATGCACAGACTTCAAAAACAAAGCTCTTTCCACCACACTATGTGCCCTCTCACTTCCTATCTGTGCTCCTATGAAATGGAATCCTTAAACTAGACCTTAAAAAAAATACAACCATGTAGAGAAATTGTTTATCCAAAAGGTCTGTGAATTAACAATAGTAAAATAGCCCAAAGCCTAAGATCACCTAAATCATTAAACTTTATTCACTACATTACTGGCTCTATAGTTTAACATAATTATGCCCTCATTAAACTGGCAGGACCATGTGCCAGAAGTGGACTGGGATGTTGGAGGAAGAGAGACGGAGAACTGGACCAGCCAAGATGGCAGAGGAGCAATAAGCCAAAGCCCAAGAAAAGGCCATCAGAAATTCGGAACAGTCCTACCAATGGAGCATACAAGGGATGAGAAAAAGAATAGGGAAAAGAATAATAAGGCCCCTGTTAAAATATGCTACCAGAACAATAGTCTCCAAGCACCATCACCAAACCTGACGATAAAGACTTACCTTCCCCAAAGCCACAGAGTGAATACACGGCCGAGCCGGTATTCTAAAATATTTCTCTAATTCTACAAAGCCCTTCTATTGGCCCTGTGCTATATATAAAACCAGCATACAAAATCAATCAGAAGAGTGAGAAGAGACAGACAGACAAGTTACACAGAACCACATAAACCCAGGGGGAGGACAGAAGGAGTAACAGAAGCAAGGATGCCCATGTACAGAGGCTCAGGCAAAGTTCACCCAAAGGGATGGGCACTGCTCCAGGGGTCATTTTCTCCCTGTTTTATGTGCATTATCTCCACCCTCAAAATTTTAAAGGCTCTAAGAGCAGCTACTCGGATAAGTGGGTCTTAGTCTCTTTAATACTGATATGCTTTGAGTAAGAATAAAATCGAAATGATATTCAGTGGATATATACATATGATCTAGATCTGTCTTACTACACATTTTTTTTATTAAACAGATGAAAATCTCTTCAGATAAAATCCTTCAGAATGCTTT
>PISX010017926.1:0-36289 GCA_004024625.1 Mellivora capensis | reverse complement strand
CTGCTTTTTCTGCAGCACATCTCAGCTGGAGCTGGTGTGCTCAACTCTTGCCAGAAATGAATTCCTGAAGGAGATGACTAAAATAAAACTGCCTGTGAATATCTAGTTTATACATTAAGACAGAGACATAGCTTTAGTTACAATTGTATTTACAGAGAAAAAAAATAAACAATAGAAGAAATCATCAAATAACACTCTCCCCTTCTTTCTTCCTGACCCAGCTTTCCTTCCCTTTTGTGCTCAACTCATAATCTCTTTGTGCACAGTTTATTTTACCAAAGAAGTTGTTTGATCAACTTGGAATATGTCAGCTAAATACAAATCTATTTAACCAAAAGAGGAGTGTCAGGGACCCTTTGTCTTTAATCTGAAGAAATGGGGGCTAGGATGATGTTTACCATGGGGACAGAAGAAAGACATCATAATTTTAATATCTTCCATCACTTTTTACTTGGGTACCATTTAAAACAAGGTCGACTTTGATCTCCATACCATCTGAAGGCCAAAAATCCCTCCAGATTTTTTTGTTTGTTTGTTTTGTTTTGATGCTTCCCAAATACAGCCTTGATATGTCAGTTTAAGAAAAAAGAGGGTCAGACCTTCCTACAGGTCTTTTCCCTCTAGGAGCTTTTGAGGGAGAAATCTGTTTTGTGACTCTATACATAGTTAGGGGGAACATTATACTGATCTACCAAAGCAGACAATCTTAAAGCTGGGAGGAAAATAGCTGTAAACTCTCCACCTCAGTTTGTTGGATTATTTCAACCTCTGTCATGATACCAATATCTGTGACATGAGAAGAGAGAAGCTTGGTCTGACATATTATACTCATCAAATATGTGCTCATTATTACTGAATCACAGATTGATAAAATATGATCTAAATTGTTGTTAGTAATCAGGATTTACTTTTCCTTTAGCTTACTTTTCCCATCTGGTTTTGGTTTTGTAGTGGCCTTTCCAGTTCTGAGCAAATGTAATAAAAAAGATTAAGAAAATAAAAACACAGTATGATTTGTGAATCTCGTCCTTTCCAACCCTCTAAATAAATAGATATTTTAAGAAATCGAGACTGAGTAATACCTTAGAGACTCATGTTTTAAATACCCAAATCAGATATAAAATGAACATGTTTCATTCTTGAATGACATGTTCAACAGAGAAAACTGTTATTTCACCACACCCTGATATTCTGTAACAAAGACCCTGATAGCAAGAAAGAAAAAAGAGAGAGGCACACACAGAGAAATCCAGCAATGAGAAAAAGCGCAAAAATATATTGGTTAGAAAAAAAAAATATATTGGTTAGCATGGCCAAGGGATTGGAGCCAAGTTCTTCGGGTAAACATTAGTTCTCTTATCTCAGAGGACCCTCGTATTCTCCATCATCAGATCTTATCTACTATGACACAATGAAAGCATACACTCTCTGTGCATCTTCATTGTCTCCAACTTGAGTTCATGGAATCTATTCCAGGTCTGTTGATCAAAACAGAGTAATAATAGTAATAATGATAGTTCACATATAATACGTGCCAAATGTTGTATCACATACATTAAGGCATTATCTTTGGTCCTCCTAGAAATTCTTTCTGTTAGCCTGTATTATTATTATTGCTACAGGTTTATTGAGGGGAAATAGAAACTTAGAGAGGCTAAAAGACTTGCCTTAGGTCATAGAATTAGTAAGAGTGTGGATCAGGATTAGAAACCATATTTGCGGGACGCCTGGGTGGCTCAGTTGGTTGGACGACTGCCTTCGGCTCAGGTCATGATCCTGGAGACCCAGGATCGAGTCCCGCATCGGGCTCCCAGCTCCACGGGGAGTCTGCTTCTCCCTCTGACCTTCTCGCTCATGCTCTCTCACTGCCTCTCTCTCAAATAAATAAATAAAATCTTAAAAAAAAAAAAAGAAACCATATTTGCATGTCAGTACTTATCCTTGAGCTTAGATCTCTGTAGTCAGAGACAGGCACCTACCAGAAAAAAAGAAAACTACCTGGAGAGTTTGGAGCTCTCTCTCCTTCTGATTCCCAGGTTGTGCTGCACATGTTTCATTAGCACATTATTACAGTCCATCTCATCTATCTTCTTGTCTCTCTGTTCTACTAGACTAGATTTCCTCAACAGTGAATACTGAGATAATGCCTGACACATAGCCGGTACTTAAACATTGTTGTTGGGTAACAACTGCTAAACATGATTACATGCTGGGGATTTATAATACTTAAGACTAGTTTTGCTAGCTATTTTGTATTCTTTTCCAGATATTCAATAGTTTTGTTTGTAATTGCATACCAACTTTTAAAGTGTAGGCAGATGCAGTTGAAAATACAATCTGATGCATAATTGCCATTATTATACTTGGCATTTGCAAATTTAATTCTAATTACAGAATTAACTATTGCATTGTATTGAAAAGAAAAGAAAGTGTTTAATTTAACATTTTAATAGGAAGTTTATGCATACTTACTAACTTAATTATAGAACTGTCATCAAGTATTTTTGAATATCTATACCACAAAACGCAATTAGCTTTTTGATGGAAGATTTAGTCTTATTTTAATAGAGGTTCATTTTACGCACAGCTTTGCTTCATTTTTAGCTCAGTCCTCAGATGCCCTCTAGTGGTGAAAAATAGTAAGTAAATACTAAAATAAGGATCGGGGGGAAATAAGGCTTTATCCGGTAGTGGTTTTCACAATCAGTAATCATATTTGTTTTGATTATTATATAGATCAAATATAATGAAAAAAGAATATTTTATTTGTATTTCCTTTTAAATGTTACATCCTTTTAAAATGTCTCATAGTATAAAAAATAATTGTAAAAAAAATATAGACCTACAAACATAGTTATGCTAAATGAAAGTATATGGAATAATTAAACAAATATATGTGTACCTACGATCTGGCTTAAGAAATAGAAAAGAAAATAGAAAGATGGAAATTGAAAAGAAAAAAAAAATCTTAGATTTTGTCTGATTTAAAAGGCCATTTTCTAGGACGCCCGTGTGGCTCAGTTTGTTAAGCTTCTGACTTTTGACCTCAGTTCAGGTTCTGGTCTCAGGGTTGTAAGTTCAAGCTGAGTGTAAAAAAAAAAAAAAAAAAAAAAAAAGAAAAGAAAAGGAAAGGAAGAAAAGAAAGCCATTGTTTTTCCTGATGTCATACTACTTCCCAAGAAGCAGAATAAGAAAACTCATCTTCATGTGAATAAAATCAACCTTCAGCTTCATGAACAAATACACTCTAGCTGATCAAACCAGTAGTCTTTTGAGAGAAAAGTTTTTATAAAGCTTTGCACATACTGAACACAATAAATAATTATTTATTTATTTTGTACTCAGTAAGCAATCTTATGCTAATAATCTTCTTTTTAAACTTTTTAATTTTTTTATTTTTTTATAAACATATAATGTATTTTTATCCCCAGGGGTACATGTCTGTGAATTGCCAGGTTTACACACTTCACAGCACTAACCATTTCTGCTAATAATCTTGATTGAGTCTTTTAAAAGATATCCTGGGGAAATATGCATTTCTATCATGGAGGAAAACTAATATTATTTATCTGCTTTCAAATTAAATTATTTCAAAATCATTCCCAGAGGAAATTGTTTCATTCATATTCTAGAAACAGTAATGACAATAACTATTTTAAAAGTCTACTGGTTTAAGATTCTTGCAATATTGCTATCAGGATCATGTCTCACAATTCTATCAATTTAGACTACTTATGTTTCAGAAGTATTTATTATTTTTCAACATACTGGAAATTGATACCAACTCTACTATCTTAAAATTAAATAGGACCAAATTATATTTCAGTGGTCAACACTCAAACTGTGTCCGGTGACAGTTTCTACTTTGTAAACAGAGAAAGTAGTTTTGAAATACTTAGAAACATACAGATACAATTCAACATGCTTTTCCCACAAGATGTCACTATGGTACCTATGAAATACAGTCATAGATGTATTTATCTGTCTGTGACCTTATTTTTTAAAAAACAACAAAAAAAGATCTATACATAGGCACATGATCCTGAAATGAAGCACACATAGGAGATAGGTGAACTCATAGATATCTAATTTCTGCTACATATGTATGAAAGCAAACCTATTTGCTTGGATTTGGATGTATACTGAAATCTTAATTATATGTATCCAAAGGGAAGTATAAAATTGATAATCTAAAATGTGTGTGTGTGTGTGTGTGTGTGTACCTTTGGTTGTATTCAAGACTATTCCTTCTTAGATAAATACCCTAAAAGAACATAGCATGTCACTTACACTATGACTCTTCTCACCAAGTATGTGATATATTCATGGGTGGTAATAAATTGAGTTTGTATATTTAATGTGCACGTATGATGGTTAAAGGGTGAATATTGAGTGATTTCTGAGTGATGAACGACTCGCAAATTCACGTCTCTCTTTGTTTTTTCTTTAAGTGAGTTTGAGTTTAAAAGACAAGAAATCATTCAGAGCATAGTTCAAAATCCAGCTCAGCCACCTGTATTACCTCTGGTAAGTTAATTAACCTCCCTGAGACTGTTTTTTCATTTATAAAATGGAGATAGTAATATCTCACTGTGGTTGCTTTGAGAGTAAATCAAGACAATGCATATAAAGCACCTAGCACAGAAGAGATTACTTAATAAATAATAGTAGTTATTATTAATTTCAAGAGGAAATGTTAATTAGAATCAGGCCTTAGCATATAAAAGACCTGAGTTTGGCTCACAGATGTGGAATTCTTATGTAATAAAATTCAAGCATATCTATAAAAATTTAAACACTTATAATAACTGATACTCCATGATGGCCTCTAATGAAGATCTTGTTTGCTAAACTCAACTATTTGCTTGAAGAGTAAACAAAGGTTTGGCTTTGCTTTTTGGAATGTTGGTGACAGTAACTGAAATTTGTCTTAAATCAGGCAGCTGTTCAGAGTTAAACATCATTTAGCTAATTGTTAGGCAAGCTGTGGGATTTCTTTTTGTCCTCTTGTGTTAGTCCTGCCATGTAACCTTGCCATGTAACTCCTGCCATGTACTGTGCTATCACTGTCTTCAATAAAGGCCCAAGGCTCGAGGACAACGTGCAAACATTTGCAGCTTGCCCAGTTAATGCAGTCAGCCTTAGAAGTTGTGGTCCAGCTATTCTTACCACTGGCTTATCAGCCATACTCTACAAATGAAGGGTCTGAATGCCTGAAGGCTGAAAAGACTTGCCCAAAGTAATATTGCTTCTAAATGAACTAAGACTAGAAATCAAGTCCCCTGTTGGCACACTTCTCATCTTTGGATGAGAAGGACTCCTAATCCCAGAAGAACCAGGATTATCTTCTTCAATCCAAGTGCTATTTCGTTTTTTAAAGATTTATTAATTTATTTTGGGGGGAGGGGCAGTGGGAGAGGGAAAGTCTCATCCAGACTCCAGGATTCCATGCTCAGCATGGAGCCAGATGAACAGGGGCTGGATCTCAGGATCTTGAGATCATGATCTAAGTTGAAACCAAGAGTAGGTTGCTTAATCGACTGTGCCACCCGGGTGTCCCAACCTAAGTTCTGTTAAAGACCCAGACCAGGCTGGGACAATGAAGTGCAGCATTCTCATTCATCCAAAGACAGTATACCAAGCAGTATGAAGATGTTTCAAGGGCGTTAAGAACTATTAGATATCTTTATATTTATAAGAACTGTTAGATATCTTTATATTTGGTTTTGTTTTATTTCTCAGCTTTAGAATGGGGACACTAAGTACAATAAATAATACAATATTGTTAATCATTTCAATAAGGTAAGTTGACCTTTTGGCCACTCTGAGGTTCAGAGTCCTACCTGCAGATAGTGGCTCTGACTTGGGCTATAAGCAGCCTAGGTTATGTTGCAGTAAATCTTTGCTACTCAAAAGTGTAATTTGGAGGTCAGCAGCCTCCAAAACACCTGGGAGCTTGTTTGAAAAAAGAATCCCAAGCTCTACTCAGATCTTTTGAATTAGAATCTGCATTTTAACCAGGCTCCCAAATGACGGGTACAGGCATCAAAATTTGAGAAGTACCATCTTAAGCACTATGAAAGAGCCTTGTGGAAGCAGTAGCCTGTCTAGATTCCTTTCTAATGCTCTGGCTGTTTTGACCAAGGGGAAAACAGGTGAAATCTTTGGCATAGTTATTGACACTTCTTTGTAACTCCGTAAGTGATAGTTTCCTTCTTCCTTCTTGAAATTTTATTGACTCTAGGTTGTCTGGCAAGGAATTAGTTCAAAAAAAACTGGACAAAAATGTTTGATTTTCTCCCTTTTTTAAATCATAAAAAGGAACATTTATTCATTAGAGGAAATTTGAATGACATATGCTTAAAGAAGAAAACAATTTGTCAGTACAGAAGGATAGCTACTTTTACCATCTTGGTGAATTGTTTTCCAGAATATATATACATTTATTTAATAAATATTTTATTCAATAAAATATATAAATGTATTTAATATATTGAATAAGTAATGCATTCATATGGTTTAAAAAATATGAAAAGGTATATAATGAAAGTATCTTGCTAATTTCTATGCCCCATCACCTTAGTTCCACTCCCAACCTCATGAGGTAACTACTCCTATTTATTTTTTATGTATCCTTTAGGAGATATTTTTATGTATAATCATATAATATGAATAAGTGCACTTCCTCCATTTTAACACAAATGATAGCTTTATTTTGCATCGTTTTCCACCTTACACACTTTTTAAAAAGATTTTATTTATTTATTTGAGAGAGAGAGTGTAAGAGAGAGAATGAGCATGAGAAGTGGGAGGGTCAGAGGGAGAAGCGGGCTCGCTGCCAAGCAGGGAGCCCGATATGGAACTTGATCCCAGAACTCCAGGATCATGACCTGAGGTAGTTGCTTAACCAACTGAGCCACCCAGGCGTCCCATCCTTACACATGTTTTTAAAATGAATGTCCACAGTTACAATACATTTTGTAATTCACTTTATTTACCATAAACATTTCCACGTTTTTACAGAGTTTTCATAAATACCATTTGAAATGACCACACTATATTTCATGTGTGCATTTGCAATAATTTTTTAACCAGGAGAAGTTACTATTGCATATTTTGTCTGTCCCCTTTTTCCCCCTTCAAGTACAGATACCTTTGTGATGAAATTCTTTGTGTATATTTTCTCCCACGTAGTGGGTGCTGAGGAGAGCTTGGATAGGCAAAAAACTAACTGCTGCTAAGATCCCAGAGACACTCAAGTCTTGGTTGTTCAATTCTTTTGCAGTATAGTGGAGTACTCTGTAACTTACTAATATAATAATTACTTTCTCCAAAATATGAAGAGGAATGTAAGTTTGCAGCAAATAAGTCTTAACTAACAATGGGGAGGAGAAGAGGACACTTCTATCCAGCAAATGGTTAATTCATATTTGGTAGAAAAAGAATGGGATTACTTAATGAGTCGAGTAGACATGAAAAACAAAAACCACCTAAAACTGAGAAAATGGCAAAGGAACATTCATAGAATATGAACACCATAGGGGACTCATTTTTTGTTATAGGAGGGAAGAAATATTAGAAAAAGAAAACTGTTTCATTGAAAAGATGTCTTAAAGTCTGGAAAACTGAAATGGTTGAGGGAACATCTTTCATCTCTGAAGCAACAGGCTTGAAAAGTATCTAACAGAAATTGTTCTTGCTTAGAAACTTTGAGAGAGATTCACTAATCAGAGCAAATGCGTAGTGCCATAGCTTATCTCTAGGCCAATTCTAGAGCAGGAGATGGCCAACCATTGCAGTGTAAGGAGATGAGAAAGGATTGGATTCCGTTTGAGTTGTAGAAATACTTAGAGAAAAATGTGATTTTGGAAGTGTTGGGGAATGCCCATTCTTCTGACAGATTGGTTAAAAGTAGCAAGAGTGTGGGGAGAGAGGGAGTGGAGGTAATGGCTTTTAATCCAATGGCATATTGAATTCAGCCTCAGAGAGCTTGTCAACCAGGGATTAGAGGAAAATTGGAGGCTTGATTATTTGTGATAGATTCCAAAGGAAGGGGGTCTCAGAAAAGACCTGTAATTGGAGGGGTATGTATGTATATCTACCAGCTAGCATGCTAAATAGCAGAGTTTGTCAGATGCAATCATAAATAAATTATAACTGTGTTCTCTCACTCTCTCATATGGTCCTTAGGAAATCTTCAACTTTGACCCATTGTAAATGGGAGTTTATTTATTCCTAAAAGGCTTCCAGAGACTGCACTGCTATAGGTAAATCCAATCAGCATCTCACTCTGTCATGACTAGGATATCAATACACCATGTCTACCAAACTCTAGGAGACATTTAGTTCCAGAAGTAATTCTTCATCTTCACTGGGCTGCAGGAAAAGGAGTACCACACCCTTCCCCTGGATAGTGAAGGTTCTCACAAAATGTTTTGTCATCTCTACCTCTTGGCCAAATGCTCACAATTCCTTTTATAGGATGGAAGTAAGTAAAGAGCTAAGGTGTGTAAAACTGATTCTTGACCAGTCTTGAATGTTTTGTATTCATAGTATGAAGGTCTTGCACCAACACTTTCATAAGTGGTATGATCAAAATATAACTTCTAGTTATTTTTGATAATTGATAGGCACATGCATATGTAACTAGTTTACATCCAAATTCACATCAGTTTTAGAGTTGCTTTTTAGTGTCTAGAATATTGAAAAACTTGTGTGACATGTTATTCTATGAATAATACAGCCTAGAAAGGCCTTTAATTTCCTTGAATTTTATTTTTATGTCAAAGAGATTGTATGTTCTTGAAGATTTAAACTTTCAGGTTGGAAGTGTATTTTATTTTCCAGAGAAAAATCTGTACTGTTTTCTAGAGGAACAATAAATGAAATACCACAGTGAGAAAACAATTTATATTGGGGATTGAGTGTATATGTGTAAGTTACTGGATGTCTGTAAGATAAATCTGTGTGGAAAAATGTCATTTTGGGATTACGTTTTTATGTTATGAAAGAATAGGATGGAGAGAAAGGAATAATCGACCCTTGCATTTTTGGATTTCACTGCTTTCTCCTACAAGTAGATAACATGCATAAATACTAAATGTACACACTAAAGCTGCTTCTCGAGAGATATGGATTATATTCTAAAGGGACACATCCAAAGACCATCACTCAAACCAGTTATTTATTCTTCATCCCCTATGCCATGTGCACTTCCACACTATTATCATGTACAGTTTTACATAGCTCTCTGTATTTGGCCTTCTGCTATTTCATTGCTGAAGATAAGAAAACCTCTATACAATTCAGCTTGAGTAAATTAGTAAATTTACAGATTGAAGTATTACCTATCTAATACAAAATAACTTTTTGGTTTATAGAAGAGACACTATGAATTTCCTCTAAAATTAAATCTTCCTCAGGGTAGTTTTAAAAATTAAATTTATATAAAATTGACCCAAGCAACATACTTTTAGCAGCCTGAGGTTTCTCAGAGCACAGCAGGGTACATGCTGTATTGAGGTACCTCAAGTATCTTATGGGCACTAGAGAAAGCTAGACAGGGAGAACATAAGCTGACTTATTCCTGAACAAATATGAGACTAGCCCTGTCTTTGAGGGCTTGCAGAAGTAGCCAGGGTAAATTTAGGGATCTCATGTGAGCAGGCAGAAGATATGAATAAGAAATGTTAACTTATTAATGCAATTATACTCTCACTTGTCCCCACAGATGGAAATGAGTGTGGAGTAGGAGTTGAGGATATTTAAGATATGCATCTATGAGGTTTCTTTTCCTTTGGGTCCTCATCTTCTACCAAGATCACTTACTTCTAAAAAACATGTCCAGATCTGACAGTTTATCAGAATCTAATGGCATTATGTAAATAAATAAGCAAGATGAGACTGGAACATGAAGCCCCAGAAAAATAAACCAAGTCTTGCTTTATCATGAAAAGTAGGAGAAAAAGCAAATATTCCTTTGGGCTTCTTGAAAACAGAGACAATATCCTCAGAAGTGGCCATTCAATATTTTTTGCTTAATCAAAAGAATGATTTAATCAAATGGCAAACAGTCTGGGCATTAGAGGTATTAGCCCTGTCTCTAAAGAATAGCATCAGTTTCTCAGAGCATGAGCTCCTGGAGGGCAAAGCCCACTTTGAGTGACTTTTAGCATATCCTTCCCCTCTCTGTCTCTGGTATCTCCCTATTATCTTCAAGTAATAGGAAGGATTATATACCCACTTCGAGGTTAATAAATTATTGTCTATGATGATCAGATTAGAGTCATTTATTTGTAATATCATAAATGTCTGCGAAATAATGCTGGTGCCATTTTGCTTTTGAATTTTAAGAATTACATAAGACATATATGTGCAGCTTAGAAAAGAGTAGAAAGCAGATACTTTAAAAAGAAGATTATTCACTATGGCACTAATTAGAGATAGCAAGATAGGTATCTCTTTGTACAGAAATGGGATCACACTGTACATATTGTTAGTGTCTTGTTTTTTTCCTCTGTGACAAACTGTGAACATCTTTTTTGTGGCATGACTTTAAGTGATCTATTAATGTAATGCCTATCTCTTATGCTCTACTCTAACCAAGATTAATCTACTACATATATTTTAAACTAAAATTGGTAGCTCCCTTCCTATTCCTGACAAATCATTACCATTTATTATGCCTCTGGGATCCAGCAAACAGTGTCACTTCTGTATGTGACATAGAAAAGAAATGTATTCACCTGAAGAGGGAAGTTAAGTTTAAAAATCCAGCTAAAAGTACATAAAAAGGTAGCAAAACCTCAAGGGAGAGCTGAGTTTCAGCAAGAGCACGAAGCATCATGGAGAATGTGGCACAAACATTATCTGTTCCCTGCCCTACCATCTCCCCATGCCCCCTTCCGTCTTCCCCTTGCCTCCTAGTACAGGTAGAGAGGGAGGCCTGAAGTTTGCACTATCCTCATGTAGAGAGATACTAGGAGAGAAAAAGAGACAGTTCCTCCTATCAGTGATATTCATTCAAAGACATTATTGGGATTTCAACAAATTTGTGACTGTGGTCCTAACACTAAGCTCAAAATCAGAACCATGCTGGTGTAAGTTAATGAAATCAGAGCCAGGATGCCTGGGGGGAGACCTAGACTGCATCAAGCGCTGCAGTGTGGGAGGCAGAGATATTCCTCAATTACCTCTGACCAGGGACTTTGTTTTCTCCCTTTAACCCCTGTGAGGATGTGACCTCATTGATCAGACTTTGCTTCAATAAGCCTAGAATCTGATTTATTTTTAGTGTGCATTTTCATGGTTTTCAGTGGGTTCGTGGGTCATGCAGTCATCATCACTTACTAATTTCAGAGCATTTTCATCAATCCAGAAATACCTAAGAGCTGGCGCTCTCCATTCCTTTCTCTTCCCATCTGATCTCATTTCTGTCTCCATGGATTTAACTTTTCTGGGAATTCCATATAAATGGAATCATAAAATTCATGGTCTACTGTGTCTGGCTGCTTTCACTTAGCATAATGTTTTCAAGACTCATCCATTTTGTAGCACATATCAGGATTTTATTCCTTTTTATGACTGAATAATATGCCATTATATGGATACACCACATTTTGTTTCTCAGTTCATTAATTGATGGGTATTTGGGTAGCTTCCACTTTTTGGCTCTAATGAATCATGGTGTTATGGATTTTTGTGCACACATTTTTATGTGAACATATGTTTTTCAATTCTCTGGGAGAATCTGATGTGTTTGAATATTTCTTTAAACAATAATGCAAAGATTTGAGAACTTTTGTTTTCAATTTTTCTGTAAACCCAAGACTGCTTTAAAAATAAGGTCTACTAATTATTATTGAATAATTATTTGTTATTATTTGTGAATATATTATTATATGAATTATTATTTCTGAGTGTAAATGATGATTTAAATACCTGTGTGAATGGACAATGGTATACCAAAAATTTGGTTGTTTTATCTGCAACTCCCAGCTTTACTGAGGTATAGTTGGCAAATTGAAGTGTATATTTTGAAAATGAACAATGTAATGACATGTGATATATGTATACATTGTGAAATGATTACACCAGTCAAGTCAGTTAATGTCTATCAGTTCACATAGTTACCGCCTTTCTTAAAATGTTTAAGATCTGCTCTCTGAGCATATTTCAAGTATACAACAAAATATTATGAACTATGTTATACATTGGATACTCAGAAATTATAAGTCTTATAAGTGAAGGTTTATAGTCTTTCATCAAATTTTCCCTATCCCCTCCACCTCTACCCACAGGCTTTGGCAATCACCATTCTATTTTTTGTTTCTATGAATTTTATTTCTGCCTCTTCTTCTTCTTTTTTAGATTCCACATACCAGAGATACTATATAATATTTGTCTTTCTGTCTTGTTTCATTTAGGATAATGCCTTCCAATTTCATCCATGTTGTCATAAATTACAAGATTTCCTTCTTTTGGGGGGCTGATAATATTCCAAAGTGTGTATGTATATATATATATATATATATATATATATATATATACACACACACACCACCGTTTCTTTATCTTTCCATCCACTGACAGACTTTTAGGCTGTTTCCATATTTTGCTACTGTGAATAATGAAGTGAGCATAGAAGTACAGATATACTGATTTTTTTCATTCAAGATACTGAATATTTTTCCCTCTGGCTATGTACACATGGATATAATCCTTTGAATCATATTGTAGTTCTATTTTTAATTTTTTGAGGAACCTCCATATTTTCTTCCATTGTGCCTATGCTAATTTGCATTCCCACCAGTCACATACAAGTTTCTCTGTTCTCCACATCCTTGCCAACACATATTACCTCTTATCATTTTGATAATATGAATTTGACTGTTTTCTCCACACTAATCAGAGTGACCAAAAGTACCATGAGAAAAAAGCCAAACCAAGAATTATTGCATTTTCCTCAGCTCTGTGTGGTTTTGTTAAGTTTGTGTCATTGGCTAAATAAAGTGAGCATATAGTAAGCATAGAGGAGTATGTGGCCTCTTCCCACATATGGCAACCTAATGCTGCTGGTGATATTCTTTCCTTTAACATACTAAAATTATAACATAACACAAGCTTGTTTGAGGAAGTTAGGAAACAGAGATGATCATAAAAAAGAAATTAATGTATTTCCACATAAACTGGTATTTCCACAAAAATTAGATAGCATTGTAAAAATGTATTTCTTTTTACAAAACATGAAATCATATAGTATAGTTTGTGTTCTGCTTTTCTCTCTAATCAATGAACTGTGAATATATTTCAGAGATATTTGGTTAGAATTATCTACTAATATAGTACTATTTTTTTCTTTATGTTCTGTTGTAGCCAAATTTAATCATATTAAGCCCCCCCCTTTTTCCCCTGGGAGCAAAATTAGGGGAGCAATTCTCTTTCTAGTTCAAAGCAGGCACTTCCATTTATTTTATCCTAGGGTCAAATAGTGGATGCCTTAGATGAGGCAGACAGGACTTAGTCTTACCTAAAGGGACATGCTGATATTTAAAAATAAGAATAGACCTGTCTGGAAATAATAAGAGAAACTCAAGAGGAAATGGGAAACCTGGAAAAGAGAGTCTGGTCTTGTTAGAGGATGAAAAGAGAGACTAAAAGGAAGTCTGGGGTTTCACTATGGTGGTAGAGGTTACTTGAAGCCTGGTAAATTTGAAAGCTAAGGAAAGGGGAGTCTAGAGTATATGGAATATGGTGTGGAATTCCCAGGCCTTACTGCCATAATAAGGAGGTATCCAAGTCTTCTCAGCAACCTGAGGTTAATGGATGATTATTGGTGGTGACCTGCTCAACAGACAATTTATTTGTGATTACAATTTTAATCAGATGCAATATGCTTTGTTTCAGAGGTAATATTTCACCATAAAAAAGATCTAAAACTATCCACAGTACTTGTTCATCTGAGAATAATTTAAAAATGTCAATAATCAAAATGATAATAAATTCATTCATATGTCTCTTTTCTTAAAGAAGTGTGAAAATAGCTTTATAAAAATTGGATGATAAATTCTTACTATTGGTGTACTGATTTTTCCATGGATATGTTTTTAGTAGCATAGTTGAGGAAGTACACTATTAATTTGGTGATATCTCTACTTAACTGTCAGTTTCAACCTCAGCTAATTGAATAAAGACATTTTCTGGATAGAATAAGTAGGCACACTTCCCCTTCATGCCTCTGGTCAGTCACTCCCATTCCATGTGCCTTCAGAATCCAATAAAGAGCATCGATTCTGCATAGTTAGAGAAAGAAAGGGATCACCTAAACTGGCATATGGAAACTAGAAAACTACAAGGAACTGTTGAAAAACTTCAAAGAGGACTGCATACTTGAAAAGGGGGTGGGGAGTAGACCTTGCTACATTAGGAAAGAAAAATAACAGGAGAACAGGTTACTAAAGCCATAGGAATTTTAAAAAATGAGGACAGCAAGATATTTTATTGGGCAGATGGCAAAGGTTTCTTTTGTTTGTTCATTTTTTGCCCCAGTTCCCATAGCTCCTGGTATTGATGGTACTGTAAAGTTTCGCAGGTGAGGTAAACACAACACCAGGCAAGGTGGGCACAAGGCAAGATTTATTAAAGGTACTCTCCAGCGAAGTTTCAGGGCTCAGGAGAAGGGGAGCCAGGAAAGTCGCGCCGGGAGGAGGTGGGCACCCTCGGGCGAGGTTCTGTGACTCTGGAAAGCGGAGTCGGGGAAGTAGCACTGGGAGGGAATCGGCGGGGCTCTTTTATCCGGCCAAGGCAGGGCATGGGCTCACATCCATATATGGTAAGGTATTTGGTGATCGGAGGGTATGGGGTGGGGGGTCCTGATACTTCTGTTTCCTACATAGGTACCAGGTTACCTATGGAGACGTGACCTGGGCATACATCCTTCTGGCGGGAGAGTCAAGGGTTAAGGAAGGGGGCGAGGGGGCTGGAAGATGGCGCCCCGGCAGTCATTTCTATTGTTGCTCCTGCACTCCCAGAGCCGCCGACTCAAGAGGTACTATGCATTTTCTGAAGTAGACCATAGTTTCTAAGCACTGTGAAGCACTGTGAAGATAGATATATATTTAATAAGGTTATTTAGCAATAACCAGTGTTAGTTAATAACAGGGTTGAGATCAAGTTCACTTTTGAAGGTATGATTTTACCTTCTGGATATTCAAAATTGCAGAAGGAATATGGGATTATTTAAGAAAAAATGGAAAACACAGATAGGCAAAAGGGTAATATTTACTCACTATATTGTTACACAAAAGCATAGATATTTACATATGACAGGTTATACTGTTGACTGTTAGATTTTTCCAAAATGAGAAGCTGTAAGCAGAAAGTTGATGGCATCACTTTTGAGGTGCACTGTTACTGCTGTGATGTTTCTCCCCTTTCCCTCATTAATTAGACTTTTCTTTTTAAGACTTTTTTTTTTCTTTTTAGAATTGGACAAGCAGACATATATGCACTTCTTGCTCCCAACAAATCACTACCATTCACTTATTGTTATTTGTCATAAGGCATGTCAGCTTTATATACAGTAAAGACAAGACTGCTCTGTCTTCCAGAGTCATGCTGATGTTTTAAAGCCCAACTGGAGCCTCTAGATGGGTAGAATACTAAAGGGAACAGAACACTGGAAAAAAGAGTTAGGTGTTTGGTAGATAAAGGGAATCTTGGTCTTTCCCTGCAGGTAGTGGGGATTACTCAGACACTAATGTCCCCCAAAGATGAAGAAAGAATAGATTTTTGGAGGGGTGCATGGCAAATTCATCATCCCACCTCCATTTTACCTAGCACAGAGTTGTGTACATACTCCAAGATTAACACAACACTTAGACTCATGAGAATAATGGTAGTTTTACGATATTAGTTAAGACAGAAATTAAGATATTAAGATATGAGTTAGATATGTTAGAGTATTATATATATGTATACATATATATATTTATATATGATCATAATGAATTGTAGGGCACTGTTAGACTCAGTTTCAATATTACTGGAAGAAATGGATTTCTTAACCACATCTTAGGGCCAAATTAATGATCAGAATCATATCTAGTGTCACAGTGGCACAGCAAAAATTTAACTTTTTATTTTTTTCCCAGTTCTGTTAGGAGTCTATCTGGCCAGCAAGTATTGCAGGGCAGCTGCATACCCTGTAGGGAACCTGGGAGTAAGGAAAAGCCAGACCAAGGTCGGCTGCATCTGTTTCTGTTCTATGCAGTTATTTCACTTCCACTCTTTCTGAATTCTTGGCTGGTAACTTGGGAAAATACAGCAGGGTTTTTATGTGCATGTGGTCTCTTCCTGCCAGTATATAATTCACCTGCAGTCATCATTTTACCTTTTTAACATTTATAAGAACACAAATAACAGGTTTACTTAAGAAAAAAATATAAACCAGGAAATACTGATCAGCAAAAATAACAAAAATAATTATGGTGACCCAAATTAAAAATAATAATATAAATATGTTTTCATAAATGGAATCATCTTGTATATTCTGTTCATTTCATGCTTTGTCTCATAAATGGACTGATAATATTGTATCCCTGGCATAATTTAACTTGCCCTCAAAACTGAATGCTGTTTCTCTTTTATGCCATTCTCTAGTGAATATTACCCACTATAAGATTTCATTTTCCTGTTAAGGCACTCCTAGTCTCCTTTCCTGTCCTATGGAAGGCAATAACACCCACTGAAGATCCAACAAAATGATGTTAGAAAGGAAATGGGGTCCTCTAAAACTGAGTTCCCGTGAAAACTGCATAGAAAGAGCAGCAGAACAATGGACAGGAAATAGAATGCTGTAAGACTCCATTCTTTCTGCAGCTGGAAAGAGGGGTAGAGAAAAGAGACTGGGCTTTTCCTGGGGTAGTGAAATTTATTCAAATTCCAGACAACAGACAAGCTGTGGAGAGTTGAATGCCTCACAGAGGAGCAGATGGCAGATGTATTTGCTCTCTATTTCTAGGAGAATGTTGGGTCACCAGCCAAAAGTTAACAAACACTTATGGATGGTAATGATGAACAATGTGTTCAGTAGGTCATTTATTCATAATTCCACAATGGAGAGATGTTTTGCTTTCAAGTTTCTAAGATTATGGAAAAATACATATTATTTTGAGAATAGAGAAATATAATGAAGGAAATCATTATTTTATATGCTGTCCATTTAAGGTAATACTATCCCTTATTTCATTTTCAAAAACTAGGATCATTGTATATTCCAGTTTTTTTTTTTTTTTAAGATTTTATTTATTTATTTGACAGACAGACATCCCAAGTAGGCAGAGGGCAGGCAGAGAGAGAGGAGGAAGCAGGCTCCCCGCTGAGCAGAGAGCCTGATGCGGGGCTCGATCCCAGGACCCTGGGACCATAACCTGAGCTGAAGGCAGAGGCTTTAACCCACTGAGCCACTCAGGCGCCCCATATATTCCAGTTTTTAGCTTGATTTTTTTAAATTTTTTTAAAATTTATTTATTTGTCAGAGAGAGGGAGAGAGAGTGAGCAAGCACAGGCAGACAGAATGGCAGGCAGAGGCAGAGGGAGAAGCAGGCTCCCTGCTGTGCAAGGAGCCTGATGTGGGACTCCATCCCAGGACGATGGGATCATGACCTGAGCTGAAGGCAACTGCTTAACCAACTGAGCACCCAGGCGTCCCTAGCTTGATTTTTCCTCTTATCAAAATATGTTATATGTGTGTATACACACACACACACACACACACACATACATATATAAATATATATGTTTATATATATATTTCAATTTATTTAATTTATTCAATTTAATTTATTCAATTTATTTAATATATATATATTTCAAGAATATATATATATATATTTCAATTGCACAGTGACTTGTTTTTCTCTTTGGTCTGAAACATGATAATTGAGAGAAGGTCCATAAACTCCAGCTGCTGCAATACCTCCAGTTGCTCTGGTTCCTTGACTTACTGTTTTGATTGTTTAATTCTTCCTTCAATTCTGTGAAATACCCCACAATCCTTTCAATAAAATCTTTCATCTATTTAAGTTAGGGAATTTCTTTTTGGTGTTTGAAACCAAGAAAACCTTAAGCAGTATACATAAGAATTATAGGAAAGATGAGGAAAAACAGGAAGACACTCAGATCTAGTAAATGGTGTTGCTCACCATGGGGCAAGTTGAAATTAAAACAAAAACAAAAACCTTCATTTGAAACTGCATAAACAAAAAAGAGAAACTTCCAGAGAAGTAGAATGCCATTAAAAAGAGAATTAGATCTTTTTGCCCCAGGAAAAGATACTACAAATTGAGGACTTAGCAATTTCATTAATTTAGTAAATGTTATTCAGAACTTGGAAATATTTCAAACAAACAATAAAAAGGTAAGATTTTTGGGAAGAGTGTACTATCTAGGACTTTGGTGTTAGAAGAACCAAACAACAGTAACTCTAAATTAGAAACTCCCTGAGGATTCTCCAGTTGGAAAAACCTCTAATGTGGAATAAGATTTATTGGATGAAATGCCAGCTAAGAAGCAGGGCATTGGTCAATATAGCAAGAAGAAGACAAGATTGAGAATTATTTCCTCAAAAAATATTTTTTTAACTTTTTTGTATTTTGCAAATATTCCAAATTAAGTATGAATAGAGCAGGAGGCCATTCCTTTAAAATAATGTACATTTTATTAAAATTTAAGAGTTCACTAAAAATTAGCTAACAATTCCCACTTCAGAAGTAAGATCTTGTAAACATATTAACTTTTCTTAGATGACTTGTGATAGTGCTCACTTAATTTTGTTAAAGAAACAGGTAGACCATTTTTTTTAAGATTTTTATTTATTTATTTCTCAGAGAGAGAGAGAGAGAGCGAGAGAGTGAGCACAGGCAGACAGAGGCAGAAGGAGAAGCAGGCTCCCTGCTGAGCAAGGAGCCCGATGTGGGACTCGATCCCAGGACGCTGGGATCATGACCTGAGCTGAAGGCAGCCGCTTAACCAACTGAGCCACCCAGGCATCCCCAGGTAGACCATTTTGAGTTAAACTAATATTTATAGGCAGATGAAATTTGTTGCATTAAGCCTTTAGGGTGAGTCTATTTGCTCCTAAGATACACAAAAAAAATTTCTAGGGGGAAAAGAAACCATATGTGGATTCTTTTACATTTCGTGGATGGGCTATGAGCCTAAATTAGTCCATTATACTCCCTTCAAATTCAAGGTTTATATGAGTGCCTGTAGTTGGTCTGTGTCCCATTCTATCAAATTTTAAGCTTGCTACTCTATTTATTGCCAATAAATGTTCAGTTTAGTAGGACATGAATGGGTCTCGATCAGTGATCTCAATTCTTCAAACTCCTCTGCCATTATATTGTACACTTTTAGAAATGGATGTTCATGTTTTCTAGTAGTCACCGAGGACAACTCATTCATAGGGAAGTAAGGGTCATTAAGAGGCTTAAATAGACTTCTGACTGTCAATTGATGTAGGAAACAAAGGTAAAAGAAAAATTATTAAATTTCCTCACTTAGAGCCCATTGACAAATCCTTGAAATAGGCAGAGTGACCTTCCTCTAGGAACACAGCTGCCTCAATGTTGATACTTTGCTAAGGCCAAAAGGCAAACTTAGCTCAATGCCCAGGACCCTGTAAGCCTACTTCAACATAAAAAGTTACTTTGGAAACTTCCTTTATCTCTACTCCCCAAGATATGTGTTAGCAATCATCCCCCACGCATATTACCCACTGATATACGTCTAAAGGAGCTCATGACTGAAGTTTTCTTTTTTTTTTAACATTTTTAATTTTAAATTAAATTAGTTAACACATAATGTATTATTAATTTCTGAGGTAGAGTTCAGTGATTTATCAGTTTTATATAATACACAGTGCTCATTATATCACATGCCCTCCTTAATGTGCATCACTCAGTTACCCCATCCCTCTACCACCCTCCCTTCCAGCAACCCTCAGTTTGTTTCCCAAGATTGAGTCTCTTAAGGTTTTCTCCCTCGCTGATTATGTCTTGTTTTATTTTTCCCTCCATTCCTTTATGATCTTCTGTTTTGTTTCTTAAATTCCACATATGAGTGAGATCATATGATAATTGCCTTTCTCTGATTGACTTATTTTGCTAGCATAATACCCTCTAGTTCCATCCACATTGTTGCAAATGGCAAGACTTCTTTTGTTTTGTTTTTGTTTTTTTTTGATGGCTAAGTAGTATTTTATTATATGTAATATAACAACATTGCTATAAACATTGGGGTACAAGTACCCCTTTGATCACTACATTTGTATCTTTGGGGTAGATACCTTGTAGTGTAATTACTGGGTCATAGGCTAGCTCTATTTTCATCTTTTTGAGGAACCTCCATACTGTTTTCCAGAGTGGCTATACTGCATTTCCACCAACAGTGTAAGAGGGGTCTCCTTTTTTGGCATCCTCACCAACATCTGTCATTTCCCAACTTGTTAATTTTAGCCATTCTGACCAGTGTGAGGTGATATTTCATTGAGGTTTTGATTTGTATTTCCCTGATGCTGAGTAATGTTGAGCATTTTTTCATGTGTCTGTTGGCCATTTGTATGTCTTCTTTGGAGAAATTCATGACTAAGGTTTTATTAGACAGTAATAAATGACCTTTTCTCAACAATAACTAGCCTCCTCAAGGTCCTGGAAACCTTGCTTCCAAAATTCCTTAGAAATCTATGCTTTCCTTAACTCCCTCCAGGCTTGAAACTATATAAACAGCCAATCCTCATGATCCCAGTGCAGCTCTTTCTGCCCAAGTGTCCTGTCCCTGTGCTTTAATAAAATCACCTTTTTGTACAAAAGACATCTCAAAAATGCTTTCTTGGCCATTGGGTTCAAACCCTAACATCTTTCCTACATCAAATTACCATTACTGGGCCCAATTACACTGGTACTATATATAGAGTTATACTGGTTTTAGAATAGCAGTTGAATAAACAGTTACATGTCTGTGGAGTTTGCATTTACTTCTGTTTTTCCTCCAAGACATTAATAAAGAGTAATGAATCTAGTGACTTTGATCCAATTAAATATGAAATGGAGACAAGAGAATTGAACTGCAGCCTCTTGATACCCCATGCCAGGGAAAAGGGAAAGGATGTAAGAAAAGGAGTGGGGAAGGGAGAACAATAAAGTTGGAGAAAAGCTGATCTATTTTATTTATTAAGGCAGGGATATCCTGATAAACCTGAAAAAAGGGAATGGGAACTTTAATTCTCATAAGCAATATTATTTGTAGCTTAAGTTAAAACCATATCAGAAATTGACTATGCTTTATAAACATTCTTTGGTATGGTTTTGTGGATTTTCATTTATTTCACAGTTTATGTTCCATTTGAAAAGTTCCAACCTTGTCTTGGCAGAGGTAAGAGGAAATGATGGCTTTCCATTCCTTCAAGCTTTATGACAATGTAAGCCAAATCTGCTGTAGATTTAAGGGCCTCATTTAGGAATCAGAAGTAAAGAGAAAAGCTCAGAGTAGATTGTTAAGTGCAAGAACAGATTTTAAGGCAAGAAGCAAGATGGAAATTGAGTAAAAAGACCAATTGTTCCTGAAAATAGTGTTGGGATGCCCAGGACTCCTTTTTATCAGGTGCTAAAGTCCAAATAACTGTCTCCCGTTGTGTGCAAAATTACTTTTAGAGTAGATTTATGGCCTTATATGAGGTTGCTTCCATGAGTCATCTCTGGGAGGCAATAGCATGGTCTTCTCCTTTTATGTTCACATCCTTATTTAGCTCCTTAGCTTTTATAAGGTCAACTTCACCCCCAACACAGTTAATTATTAGTATACTTTGTTCTGTATTTAATTGGCATAAAAAATAATTCTACCTCAAGTGCTGGCTAAGGAGTATAACATTATAGTTGTCAGATAACTACCAATAATTCTGAAGAGTGAAGGATATGCTATACATATATGTACAAACTTACAATCCTTCTGTATATTATCATTGCATCAAAGAATAGTTTCCTGGACCATTGTTACTGGCTTCTGTAGAACTGCTTTTATTGAATTAACTGTTTTCCTTAGGGTGTTAGTTGTGTAGCATGCATGTTGGCATAATCAGATCAGATGTATTCTTTCTGAATAAAAGCTAGTAACTGGTTCGATTGATTGATTCAGGCCCTTTGCCTCATTCTTTTTTGCCATGCTAGGAAAGGGATACTGAACCAAGCATTTTCTGGCATAAGAACATTGGGTAGGGGCGCCTGGGTGGCAGAGTGGGGTAAAGCCTCTGCCTGCAGCTCAGGTCATGATCTCAGGGTCCTGGGATTGAGCCCCACATCAGGCCCTCTGCTTGGTGGGGAGCCTGCTTCCCCCTCTCTCCCTCTCCGCCTGCCTCTCTGCCTACTTGTGATCTCTGCTGGTCAAATAAATAAAATATTAAAAAAAAAAAGACATTGGGTTGACATCATTTAAAACTATCTCCAAGTACTTCCACTTTTCCCTGGGTTTAGGCCCCAGGGTATTTTTTATGGTCCATGGAAATGCCATACTGTCCTTTTTCCCTCTTCAACAGTCTTTGGTCCCTTGGCAAAGAAGCCTGCTAAGAAAAGTTATCAAAACTTAGAAATAAGGCAAAAGGTTGACTATATGACATTTAATTACTATTCTAGAATGTTATTTAACAGTATTACTGAAGAATTACTTTAGTTTCTAGTTAGCTATTTTTTTATGTTTCATGGATATGCCATACTGTCCTTCTTCCTTCTTCAGCAGTCTCTGGTCTCTAGGCAAAGAAGCCTGCTAAGAAAAGTTATCAAAACTTGGAAATAAGGCAAAAGGTTGACTATATGACATTTCATTACTTTTCTAGAATGTTATCTAACAGTATTACTGAAAAATTACATTAGTTTTTAGAGAAATATACCTTTGGTTTACTATTTGCTATTAATTAGAGCCTGAACTCTGTATAGTTAGAAGACTGATAGATTGCAAATGATTTTTACCAGTAGAAATGTAATGCATTCTTTCAGGTAGGGGAAAAAAAAACACAACCAGAGATATGGTTTTATTGCCCTCCAGGACATCAACCAGTTTTCAAAAATCTAATTTATCAGGTTTGTTTCCTCACTCCTTTACTGACTGACTGTATAAAACTCTGTTCTGCAAATGTTCTTTGAACCACATTCCCCATCCTGCTGGTTCCATCACTGAGGAGTTAAATTTTGACACATGATCTTTTTAATCTCTTTTCTGAAGAGCTCCCTTCTTGGATTCCTGTTAGCCATATTCTTGCTTCTGATGATTTTTATGAAAAGCAAAACGGTGTCTCAGGTAGAGAATTAGTTTTAGAGTCAGACAGATTTAAACTGGAACTGTAGCATTCTGACATAATAAGCTTTGCAACTTTGAACAGATCACTTAACTTCTCTGGTCATATTTTTCTCTGAGATAAAACGAATCACATGTGTTGCAACAATTAAGCTTCTCAGTTTATTCTTCAAAGACGTCTTCAGTTCTAAAATTCTCTTATTGCAACACTTAAGAGCTTCTTATTCCCAATTAACTAAAAGTCAGAAGTTTATATATGCAAAGTTCATTTCTCCTGGTTCAGTGCTTGGTTATAGAATGGCAACAGTAGGTTGAACTGAAAAAACTCAAATATCCTCCAGAAAGCAGGCTCATAAATTCTCAGGATGCCAGGTCACCAGGCAATCTCCAGGTCACTTTCAGTTCCATTCAGAAGTATCAGTTGCTCATTACAGTTTAAACCTAAGTATCTCACAATTCAGAGGTTTGACATTTAACTTTAAAATAAAGATAGCTTATAGTTGAAAAAGTTATTACAACTTGTGCCAAAGTCCACTGAAAAAAATACCAGATGAGGCTAATTTATTCCTGGGGCTGTGATATCATCTTCAAGCACAGGCATTGGCAGATGGTGTTGTCTCAGGGAATTACACAAAAATGAGACTCTCTAATAAATTATTTTTCTCTATTACTATAGACTCATAAAACTGATTTTAAGGATTCTTTATATGAAATCCCCCAAATGGGTTATATTTCTTCATGTCTGTGAGCTTACAACTCTGTTTCTATTTTAATTTTTTACATTAACAACAGAGTGTATTTCAATAATGCTCTTTTGTAGATATTGGCATGATGTTATCCTGATAATACTCAAAACCTTAGTTAACTTGTTTTCATTTTATTTAGTAATTTAAGTTACATTGCAAAGCAGAATAATAATGATAATATAAACATTCCCACGGATTTCTTTATATTACCACAATAGCTGATGATTTCCTGCATGTAAGGCATATGTGACTGATATATACATTTTCACGTTTTGCTAGTTTGCTTTAACTAGATAGAAGTTAGAATCTTATGTAACAAAATCATGAAGGGGAGGTTCATGAAACAAAGTCACAGTTCCCACTCATAGTCAAGAGGAGAGGATAAACAGGGGCAGGAATGAGGCGGGGATTACTGTAGGCCATTAAAAAGAATTTTTATTTATGAAAGTAAACAAAAGAAAGGTTTACTCATGATTAAATACAAAGATGTAACAGTTTTCAATGAAATCATTGTGTCTAAAATTTAAGAGTGCTTTTTCCAGTATTTTAACTTAACTCAGCAATTATGTTAACTTAGATTTTGTTCTTTTTCCCATTTTTAAATGCTTTAAGATATAAATATTGTAGGAAATAATTATTTTTTATTACAAAATTCTAGCTGGATATTTTAAAAACAACTCCCTTTTCCAGTGGCAACTACTTTAAAATACATGTATGAAGTCTCATTTTTTCTTTAAAGATTTTATTTATTTATTTGACAGAGAGAGATCACAATAGACAGAGAGGCAGGCAGAGAGAGAGAGAGGGAAGCAGGCTCCCCACTGAGCAGAGAGCCTGATGCGGGACTCGATCCCAGGACCCCGAGACCACGACCTGAGCTGAAGGCAGCGGCTTAACCCACTAAGCCACCCAGGTGCCCCTGAAGTCTCATTTTTTAATATCAACTCATCTGTACCCAGTTTGTGCCAATGAAAGTACTACTCTCAGATTTGTTCCCTCAGCAGATAGCTTGATGCAGAGCTTGATCCCAGGACCCTGAGATCATGACTTGAACCACCTAAGCACCCCTCTATTGTGTTTACTTTTATTATTATTATTATTATTATTATTTTAATATTTTATTTATTTATTTGACAGAGAGACAGCACAAGTAGACAGAGTGGCAGGCAGAGGGACAGGGAGAAGTAGGCTCTCCAATGAACAGGGACCCCGATGTGGGACTCAATCCCAGGACCCTGGGATCATGACCTGAGCCAAACGTGGCTCAACTTAATTGACTGAACCACCCAGGCGCCCCACTGTGCTTACTTTTAAAAGCAGTCTTGGGGATTTTATATTTCATGAAGTCTTCATGTATATGGTTAAGTTGGTTCCTTTATGATGGTATTTGAAACAATTGCCTAAAAGATGCTGTTTTATACTATGGTTATCAAGAAAGTGATTTATATACAGAGGAGTCAAGAATTTTTTTAACATGATAATCCCCAGTCTTTATTCCCTCTTATTTAATCACATAACAAATCTAAATGTCTTAGGATGTTAGTAGACTGTACTATAGACTGGGAACTTGTAGCAATGGTAACCTAGGAGCTGAAGGTTGTGTATGCTAAAAGTGCAGGAACACCTAAGGGGAATCATGATCTATATTATATTTTAAAAAGTGCCACATAGACAGAATCATGGAATCAAGAAAGCAGAGTGTCACAGATGAAAACTTTTAGGTCTTCTAGCCCAACGCCGTTTTTTTGTTTGTTTGTTTAAGATCTTATTTATTTATTTGACAGAGGGAGAGCACAAGCAGGCAGAGGAAGCAGGCAGAGGGAGGAGGAGAAGCAGCTTCCCTGTCTAGCAGACAGCCTGATTCAGGGGCTTGATCCCAGGACCCTGGTATCATGACCTGAATGGAAGACAAATGCTTAAATGACTGAACCTCCTAGGCGCCCCCAACCCTAGGATTTTTATTCAAAGTTTTATATGAAAAATGTGATAGCTTATAGATCACTGCAGAAGACCCACTGAAATACATTCATTATAATAGTAAATCAAATTGGTTAATCTTCAATCAAGAGAATTGTATGCATTTTTTTTTGAAAAATGGTAAGATTTCAGCCACTTTACAATCAGATCTTGCTTTGTTGCTAGAGGACTTCCACTGGGTCAAGCCAATAGCATGTAACTTTTAAATAAGGGCTTTAAGTGTTTAAACCAGAAAGCATGTATATAATCAATCATACCATATTAAAATAGGTATTATAAACCACTTATTTCAACTACCTGCCTATTTCTCAGTTTCCAAGCATTTTCTAAAAATAATTCTACATTAGTTTAAATGTGGTACACAACTATAACTAAGATTATTTTGTAATAGCTTGTAACATTTTTCATTTTTATATTTCCTGCCCCATAGAATGGTTCCTTTTCACTTCTTTCTGAGAAGTTCCACCCAAAGTAGGGGAAAACAGTCTATTATTTCCAAGTCTGTACTCTGGAAGACTGAAAGAAAGCAGCCCAGAAGAGGACAAAGTTTGGGACTTTTTAAATTTAGTTTTTGCAGATTTTAAAAAATTATAATAATATATCTACATTAAAAATTGAGTATTTTTAACTTTATACAATTAGATGGTAATTCCCTCCACCCACTGTTCACCCTACTAACACTGTCAGCAGTTTGGTGTGTATTTTCTTACTCATTTTATGTGCATATACATATATGTGAAATCTTGCTTTAAAAAATTAGATAATTTACATAAAATATTCTGTGTCTTTTTCTCCAGATTCAATAATATATCTTGTTGGTAGATATAAAGCTCCCTCATTCTTTGAAATGATGATATGGTATTCCATGGTATGGATGTATAATAATGTAGCTCCTTTTCTAACTCATTGGTGGATATTCAAGATGTCTCCAAATTATGTTATATGTGTTTCTTTTTATTTACTGTAATCTGCCTTACAATAAGTAATCCTAGAGTATTCAGTAATAAGTTCACATTACTCCATTTGAAAAGAAATTAATTTGTCAATACGATATTCCTTTAGTAGCTGACATATTCTGAGTAAACATTGCTAAGAACTTGGGGATTAAAGAAGTATAATATAGAGGTTTGCCCTTAAGGGCCTTGTATTATAACAGAGTTCTTTAAAGAGTGAAGCATTCATGATCTTAAGTCTAATTATTCTAACATCATGTTTTGACTTAAAAATGCTATATGGTGCTGTTCTTCCTGAAAAGATTATTTAGCTACATAAAAACTAATCATCCTATGATTATTGGTCATCTATTGTTATCACATTATCACAAATTTACTAGCTTAAAACACATTTGTTATATGGTGAAGGATAGAGCAGAAAAATGTCACCTCTAGCCCAGAAGGCTGACCTATAGCCTGCATAGTTTCAACAAAGATTATATACATGCTGGTTGCTACATTCTTAAAGGGTTTCATAACTTCCTGTACATCTCACTGATAGTTAATATTGAGCTGAATGATAAGCACCAGAGAAACCTTGTTTTATGAGTAGAAATTCAAAGAAAACATTTATGATCTAATACTCCCTCCATGTCCCCTCCTCCTTGAGCATGAAGCATGTAACCACCAGCTTCATACGGCAAAAGACTCTTTCTCCCCATAGGTCCTGACCCTGTGCTTATTACAATAAAATAAACTTTTTGCACCGAAAATGTCTCAAGAATTCTTTCTTGATAGTTCACTCAAGACCCCGCATCACTATCAGTATACACATTCTGCAGGCCAGGAACCTACACATGGTTTACCTGGATCCTTGGCTTTGAGGTCTTTCATGAGGCTACAGTCAAAATCTTAACCAAGGGGCTCACCTGAGGCTTGAATAAGAAGGATCTCGGTCTAAGCTCATACTTTTTTTTAGCAGAATTCAGTTCCTTGTGAACTGTCAGACTGAGGAACTCATCATCTCCTTTCCTGATGTTGGTTGGAGGTTGCCCTTAGTTCCTCGTCACATTGTCCTTTCCACCTAGTGGCTAATGAAGGGTGGCAAAGTATGCACACATTCCCTGCCCATCCCATGCCATTTTAGCATAAGTGTTATTCTGAGCTGAAGGCAATTGTGAAGAAAGTGATGCAAGAAAAGCTTTCCCCCCTCCCCGTATTTGCCTAAAAGAAGGCCAAAAATTTGTAAAGTTGTCCTCCTCTCTACCAGGAATGTTAGAAGTAAATCACCAGAGAGAACTGTAGACCTTTATCAAACCAAAGATGACACCATAGGAACTTTTATAATACATACTACTAATTAGCCCTGATCTTCTATTCGTTCCCCCATGTATTTGCCTTCCCATAATTTGACACTTCTAGAAGCTCAAATTCCTTTGCCTGTCTTGTCATTTCTCTACAAATATATTATTCTTTTGTCAAAATGCTATATAAGCCCAAATTCTAACCACACTTTTGAGTTACTTATCACTGAGTGCTCCCCTGTGTATACACAATACACATGTTAATAAACTTGTGTTTGTTTTTCTCTTGTTAATCTGTCTTTTGGCAGTGTAATTTATAGGATTCCAGCTAGAAAACCTAGGAGGGTGGAATTTTTTTCCCTTTCTCTACACTTATTTCATCTAAGCTGGCATGGGAAAATCAATAAAGAATGTCTTCTAGCAGAACAGAAATTACAGTCTTATGTAATGAAATTACAAAATGATATTCTGATATTTTGCCACATTACATTGGTTAGAAACAAGTCACAGGTCCTGCTCTTACTCAAAAGGAGAGAATTACACAAGGGCATGCTTACTAGGAAGTAGGGATCACAACTGTGGGGCTGAGGGGGAAGCTGGTGCATTTTAGAGCCTGCTCACCACCATTCACAAACAAAAAGCATTCAAAACTATCTGTAATTAAATTCCAGAGTTAGAGAAAACAGCTATAATATTTGTTCAAAAACTAGAGAAGGCAATGTACCAAACAAAACAGATGAAAAACTATTTGTGGGACTTGGTCTAAATTGCCTTATTATGGACTTATTTCCATATTTGTAAAAACAGATAATTGGATTAGAGGACATCTAAGGTACTAAACTTCCATGATATTAGTGAATTTCAGTTTTCATAGCTATAAAAATTTATTTATTATTATTATCTTTTAGGGTGAATTCAGTCGGAAAATTTTCAAATAGAACTCACCAATTTTGAGATATTCTCATTCCTAAAAGCTACTAAAAATATTCACAATATGACTAACAATAATTTTTTTGTTTGTCAGATGTTGGATACCAATTTAAGGTTGTGTTTCAGAAAGTACTTCCATCTCTTTGTAAAACACAAAGACAGATCACTGGGCAGTGGAAATCACCTCAGTACAGGCTGCTAGTCTGTGTCTGTGAGCACTGTTTTATAAGAGCTCTGTGCCAGCTGAGAATGAAGGGAAAAAATTAATAACTTTCTTTTTCACCCAGAAAGAAGAACCACACTCTGATACAGATACTTCTCAGATACTTCCAATCTAAAGGTACAGAAAATGGATCTCAGTGAAATTTAAGGGACCATACTTAAGCAGAATCATAATAAAGCCACAGCATTTGAATAAAAAAGATGGCAAAGACAAAGAGCATGCTTTGCATTGGCAAATTCTGAAAAGTGAGAAACACTGGGTTCTATCAAAACAGCAGAAGAAAACTACTTGTACAATGTCTGAATAAGCAATGAAACAAAGTTTGCCTAAAAAGGGAACAAAAAACAAGTTGAAATTATCCTACTATGGCTTTCCAACACATTCTTTTTGGATGCATTCTTAAACTTGAAGCTGGTAGGAAAGAATGTATAAAAATAATCTTTAAGGAACAGATTTCACTTTTGAATCATTGTTCTTTAATAAATTTAAAAAATTTACAACTTTCTTTTACAACTGCATGTCAATTTCTGGAAAGTCAGGCTGACCTTCATATCATGTCAATCAAAGTAATTTTATCTTGAATTTTAGATTTGATTGCATTCTTCTTATTATGTTTCCTTAGTCATACCTCTGGATAATAAATCTGCAATCTCTATGTGTGTGTACATATTTTTGAATTTCCATTCTCTTTTTCCCTTGAGTTCTGCCATCCTGATTTATTGGAAGGTATTTGAAATGACACCTTGAACTTCTGCAGTTGAAGAATGATTCTGCCTGAGTCTTCTTTAGGTGTCAGGGGAAGCCCAATTTCCTTTGTGGGGCTGAAAAGTAGTAAGGACAGCAGAAGGGAACTCCTTTATTCTGGCTCCCAGAGCCCTCTCTGGACTGAACCTGCATAGGGGCATTTTCTACAAGTCAGCAGGTGGCACAGACAGTGACCCTTAGGCTACTTTCCTGTGGCCAAATCTAAGACAGCTCTGTTGAATCAGGAAGCTGTAATGAACCAGTATTCTCATGGGAACTTTCATGAATCTGAATAGCTCCAGACAAGCACTTCCCACAGAACAGTGGCTTTTAACCTACACAGCTACATACAGGCTCATTGGAATCATATTTTGGCAATTCATGCTTATGCTTCCAAAGATACAAGCTATTGGTTTTGGAAACATCAACAATGTTTAAGGTAATGACTTAAAAATGAGAAAAAAAACACAGAAATTAATTTTAAATTTAGAATAGAGCTTTGGAGTCCAGTGCTTCTCTGACTTTCCATGCATGTTGTTAAAAGATAAACAAAGCATATTAAAAATTTTAAGTTTTTTTGAGCCTATATCAATGCTAGTCAAGCAGTGCCAACTGGAAGTGGTTAGGAGTTCTGCTGATGGAGCTTGAAGGATTTTTATAGAGTAAAAGTGGAAGCAAAGAAGAAAATTACTGATTGGTTATAGCTTAAAGCCTAGATGGCTGTTTTTGATTGGTTGTTCTTAGCCTTTTGATTTAGAAACTTTGATGTCCCCACAGCATTAGAGTCACATTGGTCTAATGACCTCCTGATTTATTTAATTATGCTATGTGAATCACTTTGGATCATGTTAATATGCTGATTCTAATACAATAGGTTTGGATGAGGCCCAAGATTCCTTGGTATTTCTAGCAGGATTCAGGCTGACCACACTTGGACTTTCAATGGCCTAGTTTAACCCCTTGTTTACAAGTGTTTAAGAATTCTTTAGAATATGGTAGATAGTTGCCAACAGAACCAGGACTAAAAGTCAGATTTACTGTTTCTCTTTGCCAAATATTTTATAATATCTTTTCTCCCCTTGTTACATCCCTCATACTTAGCATCATTAAGTCTCAATATATGTAGATTTTAAGGGTATCCAATTTACTACTTAGGGTAAAGGGTCTGGATTTTAATCTTTGGAGAATTTTACTTCAATAACATTTTTGTTCTTGGAAGGTAGAACTGAATTTTTATATTTTTCTTACCCAAATGGTGCTTGATTATTTCTGAATGTCTTAGTTAATATGAAACGTAGGAAAAAACTTTGAGAAAGGAAGCTATGTAATGCAACCACATACATGAGATCTTTGGCAAACTTAATATCTGAAACAAACAAACAAACAAACAAACTCATATTTTATACCCAAGTGTCCTTCTACATGAACATTAATACATAAACAAAAGAAAATAGAGTGAAAGGTAAACAATGAGAAATTTGAAAGACACAGGCAAGGTTGTGAATTAGAACATTTCTCTGTCCATCTCAGGAACAGAGGCAAAAGACTTTGAAAAGCATATTTCAATAATGCTAGATTTAAAGCAGAAAGAGGGAAAGATAACACAGAGTTCTGTATCCCCATCTGGAATCACAGATCAATTCTTAGAAACAACAGAGCTGATTTGGATTATTTGGCTTGAGTGTATGGGTTGTCTAGAAGTCCAGCAATTTAATCATTTGAATATCTACCGTTGCCCAGAAGCGGGGCTGAAAGTTTTTTCAGAAAGGGAGGTCTCTCTTTCTCCCATACAGTATCTAATATAATACCCACAAAGGAGCGCACATTGAGAAAGTGTTGGAAGTGATTTTCTGGGTCAAGCTCTGCATTACAACAAATATGGATTCAGCCAGAAAAGTAAGCCTTAAATTACTTTTTATTTTTGTAACCACAGTTCCTTTTGCTGTTGCTTAGATTGTTACACAAGCAAATAAATCCTTTTAATTGGCCCACCCCCAGGGCAAACAGCTCACCCCAGTAAGTAATCATGTGGACGAATGGAGGCTGAGGAGGTGGGGTGCATCATGCTGAACAACCTTTGCTTTTATTTTACCAACTGATTTTAAAAGGCGGCATTGTAACTTGGCATTAAATATTTAAGAATGATATTAAGGTAAGATTGATTCATTTAACAGGCATAATGGAGTGGGGAAGCCGCATGGAGTGACTAAAGGGCTTCACAGTGGGAAATCTGTGCTAGCAGGCATCAATCCACACCTGATAATGGCCATGAATAGGTTCGCAGTCTTGCTATTTAAATAAATTGATGTGCAATTCATCTGCTGTTTAGAGCCATTGGAAATGCACTGCACTAACTCTATTCCTTGGCAAGCATCCCAATTAAGTGCCTGGGTCATTTATTAGAGTGCCAAGTGTAATTCAAGTTGCTACCAAGTTTTTACCATTTACCAAAATGGCAATTTGTTCATAAAAGGGGCTATAGGGGATCAGGGGAGCAGCAGGTGTCATGGAAAAAAACCTGGACTCAGATGAGTGCAGTTCAAATTCTGACTTTTCCACTAGAAGCTTATGTCATCGAATCTCACCCAATTTTTTTTCATCTCTATAATGAGAAGAATAATATGCCTGCTTTACATACTTGTGAGGCACAAAACAAGATAGTAAAAATGAAAGCACTTTCCAGTTTAAAAAGTGCTATTCAAGGGGGGCGCCTGGGTGGCTCAGTGGGTTAAAGCCTCTGCCTTTAGCTCGGGTCATGATCCCGGAGTCCTGGGATCGAGCCCCACATCAGGCTCTCTGCTCCGAAGGGAGCCTGCTTCCTCCTCTCTCTCTGCCTGCCTCTCTGCCTGTGATCTCTGTCTGTCAAATAAATAAATAAATCTTTAAAAAAAAAAGTGCTATTCAAATTGTGATTTACCACTATAAGCATAATTCTTGCAGGGGTACCATAAGTGCCTACCATTTATTTCCCCTAGTGTTTTACACTGTTCCCTCTCCTCCCTTTTCTTTCTTGATCAGACAATCTCAGAGCTGGGAGGAAAATAAAAGTGTCAACCTTTTAAAAAGCTTACACCTTATGAGATACCTTACTGTATTTCTTGGTGCTGAACATTTTAGTTCAAACTAGTCTTGTACTTTTATTAGCCACTTCTTGGTGATATATAAATCAATAAGAGAGCACTTTAAAAGCACTTGAAATGGATATGATCATAAAGAACAGCTAGGTAATTTGAAATTTTTATTTATTTTATAATGACTTTTAAAAGATTTTTGTTTGATTCCAGTTATTTTGAAACATGCCGTTCTTGTCCAGATGGACCTGTTTGGTGAGTTGTTGCAAAATATATAAGTGTGATTTATTTCTTTTAATTTTAGAAAAATACAACTTAGAACAAGTTAAATCCATGTTTTGTATTGAAATGGAAGTTCTAAAAAACAAAGGCTTACTTTTTAAAAATGAATAGTCTCCCATTGAGAAGTTTGAAACAAGTGATAAGATGGGTTATAACCATTTGTGGTTGATGTTTCTCTGATAATTCAATTAAACAAAGTGCTTAGTAGCCCACTAAAAGTCCATTGATAGAGATGTATATTAGGAATTGTATTGACTTAAGTTGTTTGGTATTCTAATCCATTTGTTATTTCCCTTTCTAATTATCTTGTGCACATTATTAAATATAATAATTAATAAAATTGTGACTACAGTATACTGATTATTAATCATTAATGCCTAATACAATTTAACATCCTCTGTGATTACATCTGATGTCCAACTTAGCCAAATGAAGATATTTTCATTAAGGGCAAACAATACAATGATATTTGTACTATGTACTACAAAACAATGTATTTGATATTTTTCAGAGAAAGTGTATGCAATGTTATCTTCTATGTAGCAAGGTGATATTTTCCAACCCTTTCCTTATACTCTGGTAATTGCCATTATATGAACTATAACTTATCTGTCTACTCAGTTTTCCTTTACTGATTTTTATCTTTCCTGGCACTGTCACCAGGGTAATGGTTTCTATAAGAATCTAGTTGGTATCAAGTTCTTTTTGCTTTGGAATCAGCAGCTGCAAAGTATTGGTAATACTGATAAAGTTTAGTAGAAAAACAGCTAGCCACTCTCTTCCCAGCTTTAGTTGCAACAGAGTTTCTCGGTTAAGCATTATTCGCAAGATAGTAAGAAATAGTGGTAGCAGCTGACTATGAGGCTAGCAGGATACTGCTAAAATAGACTCTTGACTATCTGGGCTTTTGAGATGAATAGATGCTTAATTCTCTGAGTAGTTTTTATGTAATAAAAATCCCATAGAATTCACAATTCCTTTCTTTAATTCAACTCCTCTACCTCCCCATAAAGTATCATAATTCTGTAGTATATTTTTGTTAAACTATAGTCTTTAAAAAATAAAAACTCATGCTACTTATACACGTTAGGGGCATAGATATTTAACATTGTTAGATCTTCTTGTTGGACAGACCCTTTGAGTATGATATAGTGTCCTTCCTCATCTTTTATTATAGTCTTTGGCTTAAAATCTAATTGATCTGATATAAGGATTGCCACCCCAGCTTTCTTCTGATGTCCATTAGCATGGTAAATTGTTTTCCACCCCCTCACTTTAAATCTGCAGATTCCTTCGGGTCTAAAATGAGTTTCTTGTAGGCAACATATTGATGGGTTTTGTTTTTTTATCCATTCTGATACCCTGTGTCTTTTGATTGGGGCATTTAGCCCATTAACATTCAGGGTAACTATTGAGAGATATGAATTTTGTGCCATTGTATTGCCTGGAAGGTGACTGTTACTGTATATTGTCTCTGTTCCTTTCTGATCTACTACTTTAGGCTCTCTCTTTGCTTAGAGGACCCCTTTCAATATTTCCTGTAGAGCTGGTTTGGTGTTTGCAAATTCTTTCAGTTTTTGTTTGTCCTGGAAGCTTTTTTTTTTTTTTTAAAGATTTTATTTATTTATTTGACAGACAGAGATCACAAGTAGGCAAGAGAGGCAGGCAGGGAGAGAGAGGAGGAAGCAGGCTCTCCGCGGAGCAGAGAGCCCGATGTGGGGCTCGATCCCAGGACCCCGGGATCATGACCTGAGCCGAAAGCAGAGGCTTTAACCCACTGAGCTACCCAGGCACCCCGAGTCCTGGAAGCTTTTTATCTCTCCTATTTTCAATGATAGCCTAGCTGGATATAGCATTCTTGGAACACGTTTTTCTCGTTCAATGCTCTGAATATATCATGCCAGTTCTTTCTGGCCTGCCAAGTCTTTGTGGATAAGTCTGCTGCCAATCTAATATTTTTACCATTGTATGTTACAGACTTCTTTTCCCGGGCTGCTTTCCGGATTTTCTCTTTGTTGCTAAGACTTGTAAATTTTATTATTAGGTGATGGGGTGTGGACCTATTCTTTTTGATTTTGAGGGGGGTTCTCTGCACCTCCTGGATTGTGATGCTTGTTCCCTTTGCCATATTAGGGAAATTCTCTACAATAATTCTCTCCAATATACCTTCTGCTCTCCTCTCTCTTTCTTCTTCTTCTGGAATCCCAATTATTCTAATGTTGTTTCGTCTTATGGTGTCACTTATCTCTCGAATTCTCCCCTCGTGGTCTAGTAGCTGTTTGTCCCTCTTTTGCTCAGTTTCTTTATTCTCTGTCATTTGGTCTTCTATATAACTAATTCTTTCTTCTGCCTCATTTATCCTAGCAGTAAGAGCCTCCATTTTTTATTGCACCTCACTAATAGCTTTTTTAATTTCAATTTGGTTAGATTTTAGTTCTTTTATTTCTCCAGAAAGGGCTTTTATATCTCCAGAGAGGGTTTCTCTAATATCTTCCATGCCTTTTTCGAGCCTGGCTAGAACCTTGAGAATCGTCATTCTGAACTCTAGATCTGACATATTACCAATGTCTGTATTGATTAGGTCCCTAGCCTTTGGTACTGCCTCTTGTTCTTTTTTTGTGGTGAGTTTTTCCACCTTGTCATTTTTTACAGATAAGAGTATATGAAGGAGCAAATAAAATACTAAAAAGGTGGCAAAGACCCCAGGAAAATGCCCTTTAACCAAATCAGAAGAGAC
>PISX010017925.1:0-42080 GCA_004024625.1 Mellivora capensis | reverse complement strand
TTTTCCGCCTTGTCATTTTTTCCAGATAAGATTATATGAAGGAGCAAATAAAATACTAAAAGGGTGGCAAAGACCCTAGGAAAATGCCCTTTAAAGAAAAAATTGAATTAACTGCAAGACTAAAGAATCATGGGGAGAAAGCCATGAATTCCGTGCTTTGCTTTCTCCTCCTCTGGAGTTCTGCTGCTCTCCTTGTTAACTGAATTTGGTCTTGGCTGGATTTCCTTTGATCTTCTGGGGGAGGGGCCTGTTGTAGTGATTCTCAAGTGTCTTTGCCCGAGGCAGAGCTGCACCGCCCTTATCAGGGGCCGGGCTGAGTAATCTGCTCGGTTTCGCTTTCGGGAGCTTTTGTTCCCTGAGCGCTTTCCGTAGAGTCCGGAGGACGGGAATGAAAATGGCGGCCTCCTAGTCTCCGGCCCGGAAGAGCTGAGATTCGGGGCTCCACTCCTCAGAGAAAGGCTCCGGCTACTCCCATCTCCCTCGCCCCTGGCCGTGTTCCGAGCTCACCCAGCCTGCGACTGGTTCAAGGTAACCCCGAGCTGAGAGCTCACTCCTCGGCTCTGTCTCTGTAGCCGGCTTCCCGCTCCGATACCTGCTAGCTCTGCGACACTCAGACACCCCCGCTCCTTCTGTGACCCTGCGGGACCTGGGGCCACACTGACCCCGCGTGGGCTTCACCCCGGTTTAGCCTCTGGAGCGATGTCCCTCCGTGGAGCAGACTTTTAAAAGTCCCGATTTAGTGCTCCGTTGCTCCGCCACTTGCTGGGAGCCGGCCCCTCCCCCACGGTCTATCTTCCCGTCACTTTTGATTCACTTCTCCTCCAGTCCTACCTTCCAGAAAGTGGCTGATTTTCTGTTTCCAGAATTGCTGTTCTTCCTCTCTTTGATCTCCCGTTGGATTTGTAGGTGTTTGCAATGGTTTGATAAGCTATCTAGCTGATCTCCTGCTACCTGATGTCGTCTCAGCTGCTACTTCTCCGCCATCTTGACCGCAATCTAATTTTATTTCTTTTAAAGATTTTATTTATTTATTTGACAGAGATCACAAGTAGGCAGAGAGGCAGGTTTCCCCCTGAGCAGAGAGCCCGATACATTTCTCCATCCCAGGACCCTGAATTTATGACCTGAGCCGAAGGCAGAGGCTTAACCCACTGAGCCACCCAGGTGCCCCTTGACCTATTTTTCTAAAATTCTTTTCCACCTAACTCTGCCACTCTATTTCTACCTCTTTCCACCTCTAGCCCTGGTCCCTCTAGGTTTTTGGTCACAGGCCTATCTTGTTTACCCTAGATCCTACAGAAAACGCTGATGTTACAAGTGTGCTGAGTCCCAAATTAATTTTCAATTCAGCTTGGAATTTCAATTCCATTTTCCAAGAGAAGCAATATTATACATGGTGGTTCTGTTTCTAGCCCCAAAGCCTAAAAGCGAAAGCATGTTTAACTTAGAAATTAATTGAGATGTTTTACACTTAACACAAAGAAAATAATGCCATTGTAATTCTAGTAATAAAATAAAATGAAAACTATATTGAGTAAGAAGTTATTTTCTTTGAACACTGTGGAATGCAATTGATGGAAATTCTGAAAGGAGTGTTTATATGTTTCAGGGATTGCCGTGTTTTTGTTGTGATTAATTAAAAAAATTTCTTATGCAGAAGGTCACTGTGAGAATGCTTATTTATTAGCCATGTATATATATATATATATATATATATATATATATATATATAGTTTCTGTTTAGGTTCACAAATGGAATAAGAGAGAATAAGACATTTTTATCAAATAAATCCATCTCCGATCTCCAAAATCCTCCCTGTTGCTTGGCTTATTTTTCTTTGGTTCTGAGAACTCTCCTACTGAAATTCTCAATACTCCTAATTTAGAGCTTGATTCAAGGCTGAAACTTAATGGTCTGTATATGCTCTAAAGTAATATTTTTCAAACTGCAGGTAAAGACCCATTGATAGGTGGTACAATAATGATTCAGTAGGATAGATAAAAATCAACGTTAAAAAAAAAAAAAGGAATAGAAAATGTAGGAATTTATCCCAAGTGGTAAAGGTAAATAATGTCTCTTGAAATGTTTGTTGGGTCATAATGTAAAAATATTTCTTATTTTTCTTACCTGAGTATGGTAAAAAATTACATAAATTCACTGCATATAGCAAAAACAAAACCCCAAAAAAACAAATAAACCTCAAGCCAACCTTTTCTAAATTATTTAAATATTTTATAGTGAACCCTTCTGGTTAACTTTTTGTTTTTTGTTTTGTTTTGTTTTTTGTTTTTAAACAACTCAATCCCCATAATTAAGAAAACCTTGTTACCTCATAGCTGTGCTTTGATTAAGAATCTCACTGTGGGGTTGCCTGGGTGGCTCAGTGGGTTAATGCCTCTGCCTTCTGCTCAGGTCATGATCCCAGGATCTGGGGATCGAGTCCCGGGTCGGACTCTCTGCTCAGCAGGGAGCCTGCTTCTCTGTCTGTCTCTCTCTCTGCCTGCCTCTCTGCCTACTTGTGATCTCTGTCAAATAAATAAATGAAATCTTAAAAAAAAAAAGACTCTCACTGTGTGCTTATACTCATATCTTGGTAATGTAGATTGGGTGTTACTGGGCTGAGTTCCTGCAATTTTTGTGTGCATGTTAACTTTTGAACTTTTTGATGCCTTAATTTAAAAGGAATGACTAACAATGAGAACTAGAGCTTGATTGCAGTATAACTAGACTTGATTAGTTATTTGCTAGCTTCATCATCTGACATGTTTTTAAAAGATGTGCTTTCCTCCATTTCTTCTTTTCCTCAAATGTTCTTGGATTGACACAATAAAAAGACATTAAATTACTAATTTTTAAAAAAATTCTTAACAGACTTCTTATTCTAATGAATTTCTTAATCTAAATGTTTTCCAATTGAATTCTTACTTTATCTGAATTTTATCTTTGCTTTAATTAAATATATTGTCTTGATTCATATCACTTGCCTCTGTGGTCCACAATCACAATACTAATTAAATATTCATGCAAGTGCAAGAATTTGGTATTTAAATAATAAAGAGTACATTTGTTTTGAAGTTTTATCTTCGTGTGGGATGTGTGTAGAACATGGTATAAGCAGTTACCATCCTTTATTACTAAATGCCTGTTTTTCTGGCAGGAAGGAAAACTATGTAAATAAAAACACGTTTGGGAATATTTCAGTTAGAGAATCAGAATAGATTCTCTTAATTTTTTAAACTAATCAGTCTATCTTTGTCCTGGGATGACAAAATGCAAATTATGATACTTTTATTTTCTACATTGTACCCACCATCGAATCCACCGTCGAATGTGAATATAAAAATTTTAAAGAATCATACAACATTGGTGGAGTTTTTCAGTGCTTGAAGACCTCATAAATGAATATAATACAGTTCATTATCCACATTACATAATTTTAACTTAAATGTCTCATGAATAACTCCTTTTTCTCTTTCATAACTGTGCAGTCAGTTGGCATAGGTTGGCTAATGAAAGTATTTGAAAAAAAAAAAGGCTATTTCTTAAATCATTAACTGGAAAATCATCAGTAATCATTGTGATGCAAATAGAGCTTCGCCCTAAAGGGTCAGCATCTGACCTAGAACAGAGAAATTGCTGGTTTACTTCCCTTCCTCACCTTGTTTGTTACATTATCCTAATGATTGACAGGTGGTGGGCCTTGGTCACTTTCCTTTCCAGGTTTATACTTCTTTTTTTTTTTTTTTTTAAGATTTTATTTATTTATTTGACAGGCAGAGATCACAAGTAGGCAGAGAGGCAGGCAGATAGAGAGAGAGGTGGAAGCAGGCTCCCTGCCGAGCAGAGAGCCAGATGCCAATGCCCAGCTTGATCCCAGGACTCTGGGATCATGACCTGAGCCGAAAGTAGAGGCTTTAACCCACTGAGCCACCCAGGCGCCCCCAGGTTTACACTTCTTGCTTTGATCATTCCCGATATCCTTTCCTACTTGGCTCTTTTTAAATTTATTTTTTTTAATTTTTAAATTTTTATTATTTATTTATTTTTAAAAGATTATTTATTTATTTATTTGACAGAGAGAGAGATCACAAGTAGGCAGAGAGGCAGACGGGGCGGGGGGGGGGGAAGCAGGCTCCCCACTGAGCAGAGAGCCTGATGTGGGGCTCGATCCCAGGACCCTGGGATCACGACCTGAGCCGAAAGCAGAGGCTTTAACCCACTGAGCCACCCAGGCACGCCTATTATTTATTTTTTAAAATGTGTTATTTATTTGAGAGAAAGTGAGAGTGAGAGAGATCACAGAGAGAGAGGGAGAGGGAGAAGCGACTCCCCACAGAGCAGAGAGGCAGGGTTCCATCCTAGGACCCTTAGATCATGACCTGAGCCAAAAGCAGACCCTTAACCGACTGAACCATCCAGGCACCCCCCACCCTTGACTTTCTTAAAATCATAATGTTAGGCATGAAGATGATCCTGAGTTTATTCTGGTTCCTTTACGTATTTCACAAATGAAGACGCTGAGACAGAGATTAAGTAACTGGATTGACGTCATTCAGCTACATAGTGCATAGCAGAGACTGGAAATCATGTCTTGTTTCTACTTTCACCGGACAGGAAGTCAGTGCCAAGTAAATATTTGCTAAACTGGGCTGACTCTTCTCCTATACCATCCTTTAGTCGAGTGGCGCATTACTGCATTTAATCTTCGTGATAATTTGGCTAAGTTCACTTGGTTAAAACTGTGACCTTGATTCTCTCCAGCAGATCTTGCCTGGTCCTCAAAGCAGGTCTGCCTTTGACAAAAGCACATGAAAGCCATCTTTGAATAGAAAAATTCTCGTACTGCTCCACTCTTTAGTATTCCTTTTCTTTTTTCTCCCAGTTTCATTGAGAAATGATATAGATTACTGTATATGTGTAAGACAGTTAATTCTGAAGTATTGTTTCCTATGTAATTAACCATTTCCAAATTTACCTTTTTCTTATGACTCTAGAGAAATTTTGTGCTTCTCTTATGTTATACATTTTTTTTTTCAGATGCTCTTGATTTGTTTATTTGTTCTTTTTGCTCATCCTTTAATGGGAAAAACTCTACCTAGATTTTTTTTTTAAGTTTTTTTTTTTAAATTTATTTATTTGTCAGAGAGAGAGAGAACGAGCGAGCACAGGCAGACAGAGTGGCAGGCAGAGGCAGAGGGAGAAGCAGGCTCCCTGCCGAGCAAGGAGCCCGATGTGGGACTCGATCCCAGGACGCTGGGATCATGACCTGAGCCGAAGGCAGCCGCTTAACTAACTGAGCCACCCAGGCATCCCTCTCTACCTAGATTTGATGTTTGAGAAAAGATAGGAGTATTTGGTACCATTGGACCCTATGCTATCCGCTTGATAGCAACTGGTGGAAAGTGCAGGGCTGGTTGAAGTGTGTAGGCCCCACCATAATTTCTGGTGTCTAGCAGGAATTCCTGTAGTTTAGTGCTGGTTCAGTACGGGTTTGTAATTTACATGATGAGGAGAGAGTAATTTACTCTAGTGACTATAAGGGTGCTTTTATTTTGTCCCTTTCCATCTCTGTGGAGGAGAATGAGCTGCTTCTTGGATTCTGCCCATTTGTAGCCTCTTCACAGTTGACTTTTCTTTACTGCTATGTAACATGTCCCTGCCATCTTTCTCTAGCCTTGTTACATGCAGTGATTTGCAGGTTCTGCATATACGAACCAAGTGAAGTGTTGCTGTAGGTCACAAGAGGGTGGGACTGACATAAAGTAGCTGGTTGTCTGTTTAGGTAGATGGTAAGAGGTGGAGAAGAATATTGCTTGGATGGACCATTGTGTTTCTTAATTCAGAAGTACCCGGGCTGTGGGTAATAGAAATATTGTTTCTTGCAGTTGATTCTCTGTTATCCTCAGTTTTCAGTATTGCAAATTAAATCATCCACCCTGTCGTGATTAATTTAATGGGAAATTGGGAGAAGTCATATCAGAGACCTATTTAGGTGACGGTATTTAAATCTGAAGAAACATTTCTTATTTATTCTTCAAGCTTCCTAGGATAAAGTAGGATAGAACCTTTTGCTTTTAGTAGACTGATTTATTATTACAAATCATGCTAACCAAAGCTAACATTAATTATCTTTGTCAGACTTTGGGTTGTGTCTTTATTTTATTTCTTTGTATCTTCATTTTATTAAATCAACTTGAGAGGAGGGTATTAGTTTCCTAATTTTTTTTTCCTTTTTAAGGATTTTATTTATTTATTTGACACACAGAGACCACAGGTAGGCAGAGAGGCAGGCAGAGAGAGGAAGGGAAGCAGGCTCCCTGCTGAGCAGAGAGCCCGATGCGGGGCTCTATCCCAGGACCCTAGGATCACGACCTGAGCCGAAGGCAGAGGCTTTAACCCACTGAGCCACCCAGGCACCCCTAGTTTCCTAATTTTTCAGGTAAGCAAGTGGAGGCATAAAAGTGATTTGGTTAAGGTCTCATAACTGGTCATTGGTAGAGCTGAGATGCAAATCCAGGTCAAACTTCACATATCGTTCTTTTGTTACATATTTCTGACAATATGGTTAGCTGTCTGTTGAAAGCAAGCAGCTATCTAGAATTACTATTCTGTGGTATGAAAGCTTTATATTTTAATTATGTATGAAAATAATGTGCTTTTAATCTTCTTTTTGAGATGGCAGTTCTTGGATTTACCCTTGGTACCTTCATACTTGTGCTGCTCATTAGTTCTGTGGCTAATTATCCCAATGGAGAAGTAGGAAGGTCATGCAATGGAATGGTTCCTGAACATGGCCATATGGCACGCCCTGATCCTGTTCACAACATTTCAGTGAGTCAAGTGACATTCAGACCAGGAGATCAGATTGAAGGTACTGTGCTGGGATGTACTATTTGCATTTTGAGTTTCACTCTTTTCCTGTACATTAACTGTATTACTGAGGGATTTATACAGTTTCATTTAAATCCGTTCACCTGTTTTCTGTAAGATACCACCGTCTCATACTTCTCATTTTGCGTTTAACTACTACCGATGACTATATTACTTAAGTGGTATATCTCCTCCCCATTCAGAGAAGGTTTTTTTGTTTTTGTTTTTTTAAAGATTTTATTTATTTGACAGACAGAGATCACAATTTGGCAGAGAGGCAGGCAGAGAGCAGGGAAGGGAAGCAGGCTCCCTGCTGAGCAGAGAGCCCAATGTGGGGCTCGATCCCAGGACTTTGGGATCCTGACCTGAGCCGAAGGCAGAGGCTTCAACCCACTGAGCCACCCAGGCGCCCCAGAGAAGGTTTTAAGTACGTTTTTATCATTAGTTAATAGATCTTTTTTAACAGTGCTATTAACTCAGAAGAAGAGGAAAATAAATTTTCTTTTGTCTGGTTTAAGGTGTAATAAACCCTTATTCTTCTTGGTACAGAGTAAACTCTTGTGTTTTTCTAATTATTCTGGTGAAATGTAGGCTGCCTGTTAAAGGTGTGTCTATAACAGTGTTTTACAAACTATTTTCTGCAGTTCTAGAAATGCAAAATATTAACAAAGTCTGACAAAAAGAGTGTATGGAAAAATAAGTTTGGAACCCTCCATGTGTTATATATCATGTACTTTGGAGAGTTTTGTCTTACACATAGGATGTGAAAGGCTTTGCAAGTTTTCAGTAAAGAGACAAGTATTTACTTTCAGTTAGCATTTTCAAACCAGTTTGGCCCCGCGGACCACTCCCTGACTGTCACCTACCAGCCCTCCCCCCCCCCTTTGGAATGGCTATTGACATCTCACGGAGTGAATGTCCAGGGAACACAGTTTAGAACTTCTTCGTCTGTAGGATAGTTTCTGCCATTCTCACCTGGTGCAGTTTTGTATATGTACCGCCAGATTCAAACTGTGAGTGCCTCCTCTGAACAGTTTCCTTGTGGGGATGTTGCTAAGACTCTTGAACTATCTTTTCATTTGTTTCTCAGTTACCTTGTCAGGACAACCATTTAGAGGCTTTCTCTTAGAAGCACGGGCTGCTGAGGATTTGAGTGGCCCTCCTGTTGGCTCCTTCACGTTGATTGACAGTCAGGTGTCACAGCTTCTGACCTGTAAAGATGTAAAGGTTTGTGTTATGTTTGAAATCTGTCGGTTTCCCGAGGTTCTTTTCACTACAGGGTGGTGGTTGTAAGACACACAATGACATCACCCAGGTGTTGCAGACATCTGAACAGATTCACACTGATCAAGCCTTCTCTCTCATTTTCCTATCTGCAATATGTTTTTACACATCAGCATCCTAGAAAAGGCGTTAGCTTGAAGAGTTTTGATATTTTATGTAGTATTGACTCTTACTATATTGGTTATAAAGGGTGTTAGTATTGAAGATAGGATTCTAGGGTGGAACAGAGGTCTAATTTTTGTCATTCATTCCTTCATTTAATAAGCATTTATTATGCCAGGAACTGTTCTGGTGCAAAGAGATATGGTGATGATCAAGACTTGTTCTTTGAAGAGCTCAGAGCATTACACATGGGGAGAACATACGAACATAGGATGTATGATACAGAAGTAGAACGTAAGGATATAGGACAGATACACAAGGAGAATACCTAAGTAGACTTAGATTAGAAATACACAGGATGGGTAGGAAGCGAGGCAGGGAAAGTCACACACAGGTTGCAGGAAATTGAGAGAGAGCTCCTTGGGAGGAGGTAGTCTCCACATCTGGCCTCAAAGAATGAGTAGGAATTTTCCAGGTGAATGAAAGTGGGAAATGAGATTGTACAAGGGAAAGGTATCCCTAAAATATAATATATGTGTGTGGAGGCAGGAATTTTTTCCCTTGATGACTTTTCTGCATTCTCTTTGTATCAATTAATGGAAGGAATATAAATTTATAGTATAAATGAAATAAGGAGCAGGCTCTATATAGCGTTAGTATACCCAGCGTTCTTAACCCTCTGCAGTTCTTAAATTTCCATTGACTCTAATTTATTCACAGAGCTGGCTGCCAATCTGGTGTCCACTAGCCGACATGTATTTGTTGAGTTCCTGAGTCCCTCTTCTTAATGAAACTGTCTTTACCAGGGTGTCAGCATCATGCAGTGATAGATTACTTTGCAAAATGATAGTAGTTCCAGCCATGCTCAAGTATTGAGTGACTGAATGGTCGTTCTTTTCTATTTTACTTCAGGGATATGCTGTGAGTCACACAAGCTCATCCAAGAAAACAAAAATTAAAGTCTACTGGAATGCTCCAAGCAATGCTCCGAATCACGTAAAGTTTCTGTGAGTAGGAGGGCTTACACATGTGCAACTAGTAAAATTGAAACAGTAATGGTCTGTATCATTTTTGATACCTTTTGGACATTTACCTGTACAGGAGAGGTTTGCTATAGTAATGACACCACCTTAACGAGACAAGTAGTCTTTTACTTTTTTGCTTGTTTTTTTTTCCACCTAGCACAGGACCTGGCACATAATAGACACTTAATAGACATTTGTTGAATGAGTGAAGTATTGCAATGCCTTCACACTAAGAGGCATCAATTACTATTTGAGTCTACATATGGTGTACAGACTATTACATTTTTTTATTTGCTCTTGTCTTAATATGAGAATATTAAAAAAAATCCTGAAGTTTGGGTGACTTTTTTGTAGTGTTACAACTTGTAGATTAGATTGTCAGAAAAGTAAGATGGTGCATGTCCTCAGAATAATGAAATTCAGTAGAATTAGAAGTCCTTCCCCCTTCTATCTGCAAGGGTAAGTGGAATGTCATAAAGCAGCGTAATGATTCCTTAGTGGTGTTAGAGACGTATATTTTAAGGAGAATTACTTTCCTGGCATATCTCTGTTTTTTGTTTTACTTGGTAAAAGTACAGCACACAGTAACACAGCTTTGCACCTGTCTATTGTGTGGAATGTGGAAAGGGACTGCGACGCTAGTAAGAGCTGATGGTCACTTAGGTAGCATTCTCCCTGTAGCTCCCTGCTACACCTGCTCTGTGGAATAATTTGAATAGTGCACTCTGAAGTAGGTAGTTACAGTAGTATGTTCTTTATATGTCAGGGAGTAGAAATCTGTGCAGTTTAGTTCTTAGATCTGCATTCAGGACTGCTGTGAGTATGCCCAAAGAACAGACAAGGAAGAGAGGAGAAGAGAAGAGAAGAAAGCTCGAAAGCAAGCAAGAGAACAAGGGCAGTAAAAGTTCACTTAGTGATGAGGTGGAAGAGTCATTAGAGTTTCACCCAAAAGTAGCAGTACTGTTAGGTAGTATTAAGTTGGGTGTCCCTACTTTATTCCTTTTTTCCCCCCTATTTCTTTTTTTCAATTTGATTATGATGGGCCGCAATCAGGGTTCTGTTTGATCTCATTTGTACTGCATTTCAGAGTCACAGTTGTTGAGAAGTATAAAATCTACTGGGTGAAGATTCCCGGTCCTGTAATTTCACAACCAAACGCACTGCCTTTTACCACACCCGAAGCTACAGAAGCCCCTTTGTCAACATTACCTCCCGTCTCCCATCTAACCAAACCAGTAAGTGACATTTTTATGGTCTCAACAAATGCAGTCTGTAATAATGGTGTCGTTACGGACTGTGGTTCTAGGTTGGTGAAGCGTATAGAGAAGTAGCTGTACTGGATTGTGGTAGCAAGTTTTTAGGACTTCTGCAGGAAATCTGCAGGAAATCTTCATGGCAACATTATGACTTAGAGGTCAGAATAAAGACAGTGCAAGACCCTGCATGTTTGAGGGGTAGATCTGATATCGCTCAGAGTCTATACTGCCAAATAGCAAATGTGGAGAGGAAGATTAAAGCTTGGGCTAAATTTAGACAGGATTTGGAGGAGAATCTTGAAATAGTGATGTAACTCTTAGATCCGATTTCATGACGGCCAATGAGTACTGGGGGATTCTCTGTGCTGAGCTACAGAAACTCTTCACAAACCCATCAGGCAGAATTCCATTCAGGCCCCCTGGTTCAGAAGAATGATGACTGAAGAAAACATACTTGGTAAAGGATAATGCATATGGGAAACATTAAGAAAGTTTCACTGAAAGAAATTCTGATGTTAGACTTACTAATTCAGAAGTCCGTTAAATGAAAAATGTCTTACAGCAGGTGATTACAGTTGAAAGAACAAACTTGGGTCTGATTCCCTACTTATCTACTTTATGTGTGACTTTGGACAAGCTACTTAATTCTCAAGGGCTCAGTTTCTTTACCTAAGAAATGAGAAATCATAATATCTAGCTCTTAGTATCATTATGAGAATTAAACAAAGTAATGAATGTAAGATTTCTAACTGCTTTGCACTTAATAGAAATTCTGTAAATATTACTTCCTTTTTTCTTTTCCTTCTCTTTTTTTTATCTTTTTGTAGCTCTTTGTTCTTGTAGGGAAGACTAAGTAAAGCACTTGTGCTCCTATGTAATGTCTCACTTTGTTTCCCTTCTACATTTTGCAGTATATGATGATTTTATTTGATTACATTATTATGAATGTTACACTTTTGACCATACAATTACATCTTTTATTTGCACTAGTTATGTTTACTTAGCCTTTTTTTTTTAAAAGATTTTATTTTTAAGTAATCTCCACACCCAATGTGGGTATTGAACTTACAACCCTTAGACCAAGAGTTGCACTGCACACTCCACTGACTGAACCAGCCAGGCACCCCTCAGTTTACTTCATCTAAATGTTTAGTTTCAAAGCTGCTTTAGGGGAGTAAATGGCCATTTTGGACCTGCGCTTCCTGGTAGGAATCTGCTGATAGAATTATCTTTGCATATATTCACATAAAAGGCATTTGTTCTCGGAGCTTTCATGGTATCTCTGCACCAGGTTTGTAATCTTGATTATAGAAAGGTTTATTCAGAGTCATGAGGTTATAGCATTTGTAGAGCTAGAAGAGACCTCAGGGTTCAGTCTCTGTTGTGTAGTTGAAGGATACAAGAGAGACAGAGAGTAAGTTCTTTAGCAAATGTGATGGATTAAAGGGGAGAGCAGTGATCAAAATTCAGGTTTGGTAGTGGCTTGCTCTTTCCACTCTGTGACTTTTCTTTAAGTTCCTGTGAAATAATAAGAAATATATATATTGGTCTCTGCTGTGTTTCCTGCTAATAATTTGGCCATTGACCCCAGTTCCTGATACAGAGCTCCCAAATCCCTTGTAATTTGCTGAGTGATAGGGATACCTTTTGTTCTAATGAGGTAACTCTGGGCGGGCTCCTGGATGGGGGCAGGTCTCCAGAAAGACCAGCCCATGCCTTTCTACCCCACTCCTTATTTTCCAGAGTTGAGAGGGGGGCTTAAAATTGAGTCAACAATCCATCATGCCTCCATAATGAAGCCTGTATAAAAATTCCAAAAGTATGGGGTTCAGAGAGCTCCAAGGTTGCTGAACACATGGAAGTGCTGTAAGGGTGGTGCCTTAGAGAGGGTGTGGAAGCTCCATGACCCTTCCCACATCCCTTGCCCTGTGTGCCTCTTCCATCTAACTGTTCCTGGGTTGCATCCTGTAATAATACCCATGATGCACCTGGGTGGCTCACTTGGTTAGGCGTCAGACCCTTGATTCTGGCGCAGATCATGATCTCAGGGTTGTGAGATCCAGCCCCACTCACATGGGCTCCATACTCAGCAAGCAGCCTGCTTCAGATTCTCTCTCTCCTTCAGCCCCTTTCCCTGCTTATGTGTGCTCTGTCTCTCTTTCACTCTGTTTCTGAATAGATAAATAAAATCTTAAAAAAGAGATATCACACTGATAATCTAGTAGGAAAGCTGTGTTCCTTAGTTCTATGAGCTACCCTAGTATATTATCAGACTCGAGGAGAGGGTCATGGGAACCTCCAGTCCTCTCCAGTGGGAACCTGGAACTTGTGATTGGCCTCTGAAGTGAGCAGTCTTCTGGGACTGAGCCCCCAACTTGTAGGATTGAATACTAACTTCAGGTAGATTGTGTCAGAATGGAATTGCAATGTGGGACACACGATTGGTGTCCACAGAGAATTGCAGAATTGGTTAATGTGGGAAAACCTGCCACACATTTGATGGCCAGAAGTATTGGTAGAGTAGAAGAAGTGAGAAGTTTTTTGATACAGCTCCCATTAGATCTAGTTACACAGTGTTTAACCCACAGAATGAGAGAAGATATTCGCAAATGACACTATAGACAAAGGGCTGATATCCAAGATCTATAAAGAACTCCTCAAACTCAACACCTAAAAAACCAGATAATCACGTCAAAAAATGGGCAGAAGACATGAACAAACAGTGCTCCAAAGAAGACATAACAAATGGCTAACAGACACATGAAAAAATGTTCATCATCATTAGCCATCAGGGAAAATCAAATCAAAACCTCATTGAGATACCACCTTACACCAGTTAGAATGGCCAAAATAAACAAGACAGTAAACAACATGTGTTGGAAAGGATGTGGAGAAAGGGGAACCCTCTTACACTATTGGTGGGAATGCAAGTTGGTGCAGCCACTTTGGAACAGTGTGGAGATTCCTTAAGAAATTAAAAATAGAGCTTTCCTATGATCCTGCAATTGCACTGCTGGGTATTTATCCCAAAGACACAGATGTAGTGAAAAGAAGGGCCATCTGTACCCCAATGTTCATAGCAGCAATGGCCACAGTCTTCAAACTGTGGAAAGAGCTAAGATGCCCTTCAACAAAATAATGGATAAAGAAGATATGGTCTATACACACAATGAAGTATTACGCCTCTATCAGAAAGGATGAATATCCAACTTTTGTATCAACATGGATGGGACTGAAGGAGATTATGCTGAGTGAAATAAGTTAAGCAGAGAAAGTTAATTATCATGATTTCACTTATTTGTATGTAAAGTCCTCCATTATGAGAAGGAAAGGAAAAGTGAATTGGGGTAAATCAGAGGGGGAGATGAACCATGAGAGACTATGGACTCTGAGAAACAGAGGGGAGATGGGTTAGCCTGGTGATGGGTATTAAGGGGGGCATGTATTGTATAGTGCACTGGGTGTGTCCACAAACTGAATCTTGGAACACTGAAAAAAAAAAAAAACTCTTCTGAAATACACCCTCACAGTGCCTTCTTCTTCTTCTTCTTTTTTTTTTTTAAAGATTTTTTAATTTATTTGACAGACAGATCACAAGTAGGCAGAGAGGCAGGCAGAGAGAGGAGGAAGCAGGCTCCCCTCTGAGCAGAGAGCCCGATGTGGGGCTCGATCCCAGGACCCTGGGATCATGACCTGAGCCGAAGGCAGAGGCTGTAACCCACTGAGCCACCCAGGTCCCCCCTCACAGCACCTTCTAACAAGATGACTGTACATTTGCTCTGTCAGATTGTAGAGCTGACATTTTTTGATAATATTTCTCTTTTTTGCTATAACAAGGAGCTCTGAATTAAGTCACTGTAGGTTGTTCCTGCTTCTTCTCCACTTAATTGTTATTACTATTATTTGGAGTAGTGGTATATATAGTAGTAACCATTTTTTTCTAATATTATTTTAATATCCAATTTGCATCTGAATTCTAGAAGCGAGTCCAGGATCTAAATATAAAAACTTGCTAAGAGTTTGTCTGTTTGCTTTTTAGAAGTACATTCTAAAAACTCAAACTCAAGGATACACTTTAGGCAAGAGTCAGTGTGGACCTAAATATTCTTTAAGAAGTTTTTTGAAATTTGCTAAAAACTTTGCTCCAGAACTTAATTAATGTGAAATATTTTGTGTATTAAAGTCCTTTTAAAACTCATCACATTATAGTCCAACTAATGTTGTGTCTTCCAGACTTTAATTAAAATTAATTAAGTTTAAAAGTTCACAACCTAACTACTGCTCTGATCATTTCTAACTTGGGTTGTGTCTTTTGTCTCCTACTTTGAATCTCTATTATGAAAAGATACTTTTGTGAAAATTTGTGCTTCAAGTAGTGGCTCTTTTATCATGGTGAAATGAACTGCCCTGTCGGTAATTAAGACTTTTTCTCCCTGTCATTTTTCTAGTTCAGTGCTTCAGATTGTGGGAACAAGAAGTTCTGTGTTAGGAGTCCTGTGAACTGTGACCCAGAGAAGGAGCACGCCTGTTTCTTCTTGTCCTTCACACGAGATGACCAATCAGTGGTGGTTGAAATGAGTGGGCCCAGTAAAGGCTATTTATCCTTTGCGTTTTCTCATGACAGATGGATGGTTTGTATCCCTTATTTACGTAAGTGATAACGAAAGAGGGAGGCTAATCAACGGTTGTGTACTTATTTGTTCCATGGTCAAATGATCATACTTAAAATGGGGAGGGCAGGACACACTAACTTAGAGGAGATGCTGACTTAAACACTTTTTTAGGTATATCGTGTTTTTGACAGTTGTGCAATTATATAGCTCTAAGAACAGGCCATCCTATGGAGAGTTCAGAAAATTGCTCTATAGCTGGTGGACTTGCCCCTGTATCTTTCTGTCTGTCTCTGTCTGTCTCTGTGATAAAAGCAGGAAATGCAGTTAAAAAAAGTTGCTCTGCATATAAGTCTTTATTTGTTTTTTTTTTTTAAAGAAACCATTTTTAAAAAGGATTATTTATTTATTTATTTATTTGACAGACAGAGATCACAAGTAAGCAGAGAGGCAGGCAGAGAGAGAGAGGAGGAAACAGACTCCCCGCTGAGCAGAGAGCCCGATGGGGGCTCGATCCCAGGACCCCGAGATCATGACCTGAACTGAAGGCAGAGGCTTTAACCCACTGAGCCACCCAGGCGCCCCATAACAGTCTTACGTTATTTGTGATGCTTTTCCAACACTCGTTGTTTTCTCCGATGGCCAGCAACCACAGCGTGGGTTGCTGCCTCAGTGCCTCCATTTTGGTAGTCCTCAGTACATATCCCAGAGAATGACACCTGGTGTGTCCAGGCATAAATACACACTTCACCGGAGGCTCCTTTGTCAGATTTAGGGAAGGCAGCATTTGTGTTTTTTTTTTTTTTTTAAGATTTTATTCATTTATTTGACAGACAGATATCACAAGGCAGAGAGGCAGGCAGAGAGAGAGAGGAGGAAGCAGGCTCCCTGCCGATCAGACAGCCCGATGAGGGGCTCGATCCCAGGACCCTGGGATCATGACCTGAGCCGAAGGCAGAGGCTTTAACCCACTGAGCCACCCAGGCGCCCAGGCAGCATTTGTTTTGAGCTGATTCTCGTTCTCCCCTGATAGTGCTGGATGGATGGAATAGTTCTGTAGATGGCAGCCTTGTGCCACAGTGTGGAAGAACAGAGTGCTGCCAAGGCATCCTGATCTCCCCGAGGGAAGACCGGAAAGTGTGGGCCAGGACACATGCGAGTCCTGTTCAAAGCAGAGTTGGTGGGAGGTTGGGGATGACTACAAACGGAGAAAGCCTTTTACTTCCACGTTAGCAAAGTCAACAGGGTCTTTCCTGTCAGGTTTTAAACTTAACATCACTTCTTTAGGAAATCCTATTTCAAAAAAAGAAAGGAATGCTGAGATTCTGTACTAGAAGAACTAATGTTTTCCCTAAAAGTGCACTCTGATCATATTGGTCCTTGTAGCCTGCTTGGAAGTTTTGCAGGAAGCCGGGGTAAAAAATTACACCAAGGTATTTTACTATATGTGTCTGCATATGACCTAGATATTTTACTATGTAGTCCTTAAATGCACCCATTATTCTCTTTCATTAAGCAAAATGTAGGAGAGATAAGATACGTCATATGCTTTTATTTTTTATTTTTTATTTTTTTAAAGATTTTATTTATTCATTTGACAGACAGAGATCACAAGTAGGCAGAGAGTCCAGGCAGAGAGAGAGAGAGGAGGAAGCAGGCCCCCTGCCAATCAGAGAGCCCGATGAGGGGCTCGATCCCAGGACCCTGGGATCATGACTTGAGCCAAAGGCAGAGGCTTTAACCCACTGAGCCACCCAGGCACCCATATGCTTTTATTTTTTATTATTTTCTTAGATGGGGGAGGGACAATGGGATAGGGAAAGAGAGAATCTCAAGTAGTTCCATGCCCAGTGCAGAGCTGGATGCGAGGCTCGATCTCATGACCCTGTGATCATGACTGAGCTGAAATCAAGAGTCCGGAGCTTAAACATCTGAGCCACCCATGTGCCCCAGATACATCATATGCTTTTAAAAATAACATATAAGAAATTAAAACTCTTTCTTTTTTAAAGTTGTTTGTTGGGGGGTGCCTGGGTGGCTCAGTGGGTTAAGCCTCTGCATTCGTCTCAGGTCATGATCTCAGGGTCCTGGGATGGAGCCTCACATCAGGCTCTCTGCTCTGCGGGGAGTCTGTTTCTCCCTCTCTCTCTCTGCCTGCCTCTCTGCCTGCTTGTGATCTCTCTCTCTGTAAACAAACAAACAAACAAAAAAAAACCACCCCCAAAAACCCAAAACTTGTTCGTTGGGAAGTTTTATACTTGATTGAATGATGTTACAATAGTTCCAAAACGTTTTCCCCATTTCCCTTTGTAATTGTCATCAGACCTATAGCATATTCTTTTGGGTATTTGCAGTTCTGGTCAAAATGAACCAGGTTTGGCGCCTAAGGTACATGATGAGACTGGATTAAAAATAAAATGGAACTACACAGCAATAAGAAAAGAAGGTGGTAGTGCTTGTTGTGTGAATGGGATGGAACTGGTTATGACGGAAATTCTGAAGATGGTTCCCCCAAGGATTGATTAACAAATGGTGGTCTTGTTGGAATCAGTGTCTAGCTTTGTCTCTAACACACAGTGCTCATTTAGATATGTGCTCCAGTCCCTTAACTAAAAAACAGTCACTTTAGACCCAAACTTTATGCAGTAGTATATTCACATTTTTCTTTCTCTGGTCACATAAAATCTGTCAGCAAGAAGAAAAGACACTACTGCTCCCCTAGGCGTGGCGATGAGGAACCCATAAGTAAACCAGTTGTTTCTTTTCTAAGTTGTAGGCATAGATGGCACAAAAGCATTTGTCTTTAATTCAAGATATATTTATCTTACTTAGAAATCTTATGTTTCTAGTATAGTAATCATCAAAAAATGTTTATAAAAAAGACTTAATTATGCAGGTGCTGTTGATTTACAGAGCAATCTTACTTAATGATTAAAATCATCTGTACACCTGTTTGCCTAAATTGAGCAAAATAAATCATCCTCAGAAAATATTTTTAAAGTGGTTATTTCTATTTTTGGCTATTTAGAAAATTTTAGGATTTTTTATGATCTGCTGTTTCTTTTCAGTACCTAATATAAATTTAAATACTGAGGGTATCTGATGCTATGAGTATTAGCTAAATGTTACCTTTTTCAGTTTTACTTGTAAATTAATGATAACAATTGTTTTGGTATTAGGCTTTCGCCATTAAAATTGATGGAGTATAATTTTCCATATTTTTGCTAACAATGACTTGATAATGTCTGAATTTTAACTACATTTCAAAGTACATACATATTCCCTATCTCAGATATTTTATTAAATGATATAAAGTACATCAATAATACTATATGTTCTTGATACATTTTCCCCAAACTATTTGAAAGTTGAGTTACAGAAATATCATGACATTTTATCTTTAGAATTTTTAGCAAGTATCTCCTAAGAACAAGGATGTGCTCCTGTAATTACCATATCTTGATCACATTGAGAAAACTTAATGATATAATAATTATATGCAATATAGTCTATATTCCAAATACCTCAGTTGTCCCCATACAGTCCTTTATAGCTGTTTTTTAAAAAAAATTTCTGACCCAAGATCCAGTATATAATATTATATATTAGCTTCTTTTACCTTCCTTCTCCTGCCCAGTGTCATCTTGCTCTGTACATAATTTCTTAATGTTCAGTTCTAGAATGTTCCCAGTTCTGGCCTCTGTTGTACTTCAGATTGGAATTTCCAGTGGCCATCTGATCTTGTCCTGATGAACGTTCCTGGACGACACTAACCATCATCTGTAAAACTGAACTTAATATATTCCCTCCTCATGTTTGTGTCCCCCATTCTTGGTGATCAAAAATAGTAGTAAAAAAGCAGTTACCATTATTGATTCCTTGCTTCTTTTCAGATACTGTCGTGGGCAATTTATAGACTCTCATTCATTGCTGCCACCATCTTCTTTGGTGTTCAGGGAATTTGGTTGTGACTTAGTTTCTTCCCTTTTATTCACAGCTATAAAGCTGTTTTTTTAAAAACAAATTCTGACCCAAGAGCCAGTCATTTATCACTCAATACCTTTAATTGTTATATCTCTTTGATCTGTTATCCTGCCTATTTCCTAGATTTTTTTTAGTCTAATTCTGTAGAATGTCCCACAGTTTGTACAGTAGATTCAGGTTCAGATTTTTGGCACACATACTACCTAAGGGGTTTGTTTCTATCTCAGTGCATTATAGCAAGAGGTGTGTAATGTCAGATTATTCCATTATTGGTGATTCTATGTTTCATCACTTGTATCTGTCAGATATTTCCATTGTGAAGGCGTATCTTCTCTTTTTAATTAGTAAGTCATCTGTGAGGTGATACTTTGATGGCGAATATTCTGTTCCTCAGTAACATTTTACCAAATTATTTTAGCATCTATTGATGTTCCTTTCCTGAAACAGTTTTTACATTTGTGGTTGCAAAGTGGTGATTTTCTAATTTATTTATTACCTGGCATTCTTCTAAAAAGAAGAGCATTCTTGGCATCCGCCCTTCACTTTTGGTGAAACCCTATGGACTGATGAATTCCTTTGGTCTGTTGTGTTATGGTTTATCATCATCATTCTTCTTTTAGATGCTCATATTGACCCAAATGTGGTTCCTTCAAGCTGTTTTTTTTTTTTTTAAATGCCCTTTGATGTGTCTCCATTAGTTTTTTGGTGTGGGTTTGTTTTCTGGTGTAACAAAATGTCCATTCATCTTATGCTGTTACGCATTTTCATTTCTCAAAGGAGGTCTGTTCCCTGTTATAGGAGTAACGTTTAGAAGTCAAGATTTGGGTGCTAGCGTGTTCATTGCTTTTAATCTTCCAGATACTTTTGATTCTGTCTTTGACATACTTCTTCATTCTCTTTATTGCATTGTCACTATCTCTGACTTGGCTTACACTTTTATTGTCATTTCCAGAGGCCTCTCACTAGTTTTTAGCAATTTTATTCCATGTCATCTCCCCCCCCCGCCCCCCGCCATGTCATCTTTTAACAGTCACTATTGTTTTCTCCCTGAGCTTCCATGGAGATCATCTCAATCCTATCCCCAGAAACTTTGGTGAGCCTTTAGTAGTTATAGGAAAAATTTTGTTTTGTTTTGTTTTTCATTAGCTTGGCTTTCAAAAGTCTTCAAAGTCCATGTTGGAATTTCCAGCCTTACCATGTATATCTTTTTGGCTAACATAATTACCTGTTTCCTAAAAGTTTCACATATTTTTTTGTTTCTATGTATTTGGTCCTGGAAGTTCCTCCTTTTAGAAAACTTTTCCTTTAATTTCAGCTCTACCTTATCCACGTGTAAGTATTTTTTATTTTCTAAGGCCTACGTAATTATAATCTTTTCTGATAACTTTTTTTCAATCTTTTGGCTCTACATGATTTGTGCTTCCGGGGTACTTTGTCTAAACCTGTTTTATCATAATTCACATACTATTGTAACTGTCTCTTCCATTAAAATGTAGTCTTTGGTTATAAGAACAATGTAGTCATCTTTATTTTTCCCACAATATCCACACAATTATTTTCTAAACAGAGTGCGTTCTAAATGCTTGGTTCAAGAGGAACAAATGGGAGAAAGAGGATCTGTCTGATTCAGAAACTTGGTGGGACTTCTTCCATGTGTGCTTCCCTGCTCCAAACTTGGGGTTTCTAGAACTGCCTGGAGCCCAAGGTTGTAAAAGCCCCTTCTCATACTCTTCGCTGTAGAGTAGAGAGAACTGAGAGTACTTCTCCTTCCCCAGCATTCTCTCCAATATTTGAGAGGTCTCTCTGCAATGAGTTAGTATGGCAGTTGGTCTATCATCATTTTGCCTCAAAATCAACCATTTTGTTAAAAGCAAAATTTGTTTTAAATAAAAAAAGAGTTTGTATACCTCAGAGATGATAGTCTAGAAAATACACATTGTTATGTTTAAATTAGAGATCAGTGAACTTTTTCTGTAGAGGTCCAGGTAGTAACTACTTGAGAATTTGTGGGCATATGGTCTGTGTTTTATTTTTTAAAGATTTTATTTATTTATTTGACAGAGATCATAGGTAGGCAGAGAGGTAGGCAGAGAGGCAGGCAGAGAGGCAGGCAGAGAGAGAGGAAGGGAAGCAGACTCCCTGCTGAGCAGAGAGCCCAATGCGGGGCTCGATCCCAGGACCCTGGATCATGACCTGAGCCGAAGGCAGAGGCTTTAACCCACTGAGCTACCCAGGCACCCCATGGTCTGTGTTTTAAATACTCATCTCTGGGTGGTAGCACTGAAACAGCAGAAGACAATCCATAAATTAATAGGTGTGGCTGTGTTCCAATAAAACTTCATTTGTGGACTCTGAAATTTAGATTTCATGTATTTTTACTCATCATGATATATTCTTCAATTTAATGAATGGTTTAGATATGTAAACATCCTTCTTAGCCTGTGGGGTCTACCAGAACAGGCATCAGACTGAATCTGGTGTGTATGCCATAGTTTGTTGATTGCTGGTTTAGATCACCATGACTCTTTGAGTTGGGCTAATTCTGATTTGAATAGAAGGTGTGTAACAGTGAATAATTGGTTTGTTAAGGTTATGAACTTGGGAGTTCTCAAAAGTGGAACTTTAAAAAAAATTCAAATATGTTAGAATATCATTGGGGTTAATAGCAAAATTTATTTTAAGTTGTCTGTCTTGGCTTTGCGTAAGGAGTTTAGTGACTACTGCAACATATGAAAGATCTTGTTAGATATTTTACAGAGAATGGTTTAGAATAGGTGAAAGAAGCAGAACTATACACAGTAATTTAAAGCATGGATTATTTCTTTGTACCATTATTTAAATGTATTTTGAAGATTCAGTCTGTCCTCTGATAGTCACTTTAAGCTCTAACTTTTAGAACTAAGGAATATTGGAGACTAAAGGGTAGATAAGAATTAGACTGACAAAAAAGTGCTCCTTGAATTTAGACAAGTTGGTCTTAATATGTAGTAGTAAATCTCTTGAGTGTGTACAATATTAGCAGTATCTGATTACAGTGTCCTCATCTTAAAAGTTACTGCCCCAAACCCAAGGTAGTGCAGTGCATTTATAGTTACGAAAATTTATAAATACAGATATTTATTTACAAACAATGTTCATAATAAATTCAGTGAAAAAAGGTAACAGAACTGTGTTTTTTCCTATTTGGGGTGAAAAGATGGGTATAATTACAAATAGGTTTGGATGAATATACATGAAAGCTTTTGACAGTCCTGTTTGAGTTTATGGGCATAGAAACTATTTTAATCTATTTTTACATTGAAATTATGTTACTTTACATTGAAATTATGTTACTTTACATTGAAATTATGTTGCTTTACATTGAAATTATGTTGCTTTTGTATTACAACAAAATTATTATTTATTTGAATAAAATAATATATAATTGACACAATGTTACACTAGTTTCAGGTGTACATTGTAGCGACTGGACAGTTTTGTTTTTTTCTTAAGATTTTATTCATCTATTTATTTAACAGAGAGAGAGATCACAAGTAGGCAGAGAGCCAGGCAGAGAGAGGGGGAAGCAGGCTCCCTGCTGAGCAGAGAGCCTGATGTGGGACATGATCCCAGGACCCTGAGATCATGACCTGAGCTGAAATCAGAGGCTTAACCCACTGAGCGACTGGACAGTTTTAAACATCATGCTGTGCGCATCACAAGTATAGCTACTATCTGCTACCCTACAACTCTGTTATAATACCATTGACTGTATCCCTGTGCTCTACCTTTTATTCCCATGACTTACTCATTCCATAGCTGGAAGCCTCCATCTCCCACAGCCTCTCACCCATTTGCCCATCCCTCACCCTCCTCCCCTCTGGCAGCTATCAAGGTTGTTCCCTGTATTTATGGGTCTGTTTCTGTTGTTTGTTTGTTTCTTCATTACAGCAAAATTATTTTAAATTTATAAACTGGACAGCCAATTCTTGGAATTCATAGTATCATTTAAGACTGAATATGCAAATGATGTTTTAAAAGCATCCAATACCATTTGATTTCATTAGGGGTGCTTTTAAAAACAAAATGTTGACATTCCTTTGAATTTTTGTCCTGTGCAAATGTTTTCAGGGTGATGATGATGCTTATTTGTGTATTCGTGAAGATCAGACTGTACACGTACAACCTTCCCATTTGATGGGGCGAAGTCACCCTGTGATGGACTCCAGGGTAGGTATGAAAATTCTGGGACCCTCCACCTGGTTTGTCTGCCTTTTGGCTAGGTGGCCAACAGTGGCAGAACTGTGCTGCAAGATAGCTTTCTATCTTGGGATAGGGAGGATAGAGGATAGAGGATAGAGGATAGAAGGAGTCTGGAGCAGGCTTCCTTTCTTATAATAATCTGGGAAAAACTTTTCTGTGCTTTATTTTATTTTAAAAATAGTATGTAAAAATATAATAAATTGTATTATTATAGTTATGGGTTTAATGTATTATTAATGTCATTATATCCTTTATATTTAACATCATATATTAAAATATATATCTTATTTTTCTCTAAATTAATAAAATTATATTTAAGATATACAACATGATGTTTTGATATACATATACGTAGTGAAATGATTACTACAGTTGTGTCCTCACAGACTTAACTTTTTTTGTGGTGAGAGCACCTGAAATTTACTCACTTAGCAAATTTCTAGTATACAATACAGTATTACTAAATATAGTCATCGTGCTGTACATTAGATCTCTAGACTTATTCATCCTACGTAACTGCAACTTTGTCCCCTTTGACCACTGCCTCCCCTTTTCTACACTTTGGAAAAGCACCAGACAAGTTTCTCTTGTAGCAAAAGATGAATTCTTGCCTATATCACCTAAATCCTTTTTTCACATCTTAGAAAAGAATATATTTCTCGTCCAGTGAGAAAGAAAAGCGTGTAGGGCGGGGACTGGTTCAGTGCCTTGGTCAGTTTTCTTCTGTGCCTCTTCTTGGCATCTGTGCCACAGCTATTTCTGGTAGAGAAGTGTCTCTTTTCACATGGACGTTGGCAAGCACATGAGCTCTGCCGGAGCAGTAGCTGTCGCCTAATGACTTCACACTCTCTGTAGAGCTTTCCCCAGGGCTTGGGACTTCTCCCTTGTTGCATGTTACATTTTGGCCATGAGTGTATTACTTCCTAATTGTTTCTTCAGTGTTTTGGTTTTGTGTCTGTGGCCAGATGGGGTTAGTGCATCTGCCAAAGTTTCTAACCTGGGTAGAGGACTTGTGGGGTTCTGATTCAATGTAAAAATATTTTTGCCAAGTTGGGGATAAAGACAAACTAGGAGAAAATATTTCTTGTACTCCTCAGAGAGGAAGTGGGAAAACAACAATACAGCAGACAAAACATGCACAAAGGATCTTAGGGAAAGGGAATCCAGCAGGTCAGGTTGATCATATTTTATTTTTAGCAAATCTGTGGAAAGTGCTGAGAAGACCCATTGTGTATGTTTGTAGGGCGCTCTTGAGGATCTGGCTTGGAGGCTGGCGGATGGTGTTATGCAGTGTTCTTTCAGAAGAAACATTACCCTTCCTGGGGATAAGAATAGATTTGATCTAAACACAAGCTACTACATATTTCTAGCAGATGGTGCAGCTGACGATGGTACGTATATTGATGAAAACTATCTTTCCAAGTTTTTCCCCTTTTTCTTCCCTTTTCCACCTTTCCTGGAGAGACTGCTATAATTGCTCATTTCTTAAGATACACACTTGTGGGTAAAGAATTATCAAAACCCTTTTCCATTTTTGCCTGACAGTTTGACTTTGGATGACCTTCTCATTTTGTTTCCCGGGGAACTAGATAAAAGTAGTGTCAACTATGTTGTAAGGTGACGTGCTTATGATAAAAATGACTTCTGGCTGGCGAAGTGCATTTGGACCGGGAAGAACTATAAATACCTAGTAAGAAGCCATATCTTTGGGTTTCCTTAAGTGTTGTGACACTGGCAGATCCCTGGCAGGGATCCTGTAAGCAGTGGCTGTAGGAGTGTTGCAAGAGATCCTGCTTTTGCAGGATAACCTGTCTAATGTGAAATTCATCGCCTGGAACCTGAGCTTTCTCCTCAGAGGTGGAGGAGGGGTAGGGAGAATAGCTTCTGGCCAACTGAATAAGGTGCTACAAGATTTTTCATCAAAGCAAAATGCCTCTAAATGCCCTGCAGCTGTGCTCGTCTCTGTCCCACATCTCTCACAGTGAATCTGATGTCAAGTGCAGCCCACAGTAGTTCTATGAGTTTGAATATTTACTTTATCTTTTTTTTTTTTTTAAAGAATATTTCCTTTATCCTTAAGAAGACTGCCTGGTGGGTATTGCAACACCTATTAATAAGGATTATTAGATTTTGTAAAGGTCTTGGCTGATGTTTTGAAGAAATACAGGAAATGCCAAGGTAGTATGTAGTGACTCATCTCTTGGGAGATAATACCATCCCCAAACTTTGAGGATATAACTTCCTTTGAAAATGGTGAGAAGCTGGGTGGATGGAACAGAAGGTTAGGGGCTGAGGTAAAGGAAGAGGAAGAGCAAAAATGTGGTGTAGGTAAAATTGTGAAAAGCCTTTGCATATTCTATCATGTGGTTTCTGGTTCTTTTTTTTTAGATTTTTATTTATTTATTTGACAGAGAGATCACAAGTAGGCAGAGAGAGGGGAGGGGGGAAGCAGGCTCCCTACTGAGCAGAGAGCCCGATGCGGCTCTCGATTCCAGGACCCTGAGATCATGACCTGAGCTGAAGGCAGAGGCTTAACCCACGGAGCCACCCAGGCGCCCCTGGTTTTTGATTTTATACTATAGGTAAAGGGGAGATGATGGTTTTGAAGCAGGATAAACTGTCCACTCAGTGTTAGGAGAGAATTTAGGAATATTTGTAGATTTAGTTGTAGGTGATATGTGTAGTTATCTTAGTCAAATCATGTGGTCTTGTTTGCACCAGCAATAGCAAATATAGCTTGAAAGTCATTTCTTGGTTAAGTGATAATGAAGAAAAACTACTCAGTACTTCATGAGTGCCAGTGACTGGCTAAGCACTGTAGTTAGATCCTTCATTTTTATCTTAATAAAGATTATATTAGATATGTACTCTTACTATCCCTGTGTCATCTGGGAGGAAACAGGCTTAGGAGTGGTTAAGTAATTTAACCGAGATGAGTCCGTGGTAGAGATGAAATTTGAATCCAAACTCTTTGACCAGAGCCTAAGTAGTCAACACTTTTGAACATGGAAAATATAGGAATTGAATTTTTAATGAGGAAAAGGGTCAACTATTTGTGTTTTTAAAGGGATACCACTTAAGTAGAGGTAATTGTGTTTGTTGTTATCATAGCGGTCACTTACTGTGCATTATACAGATCTCGGGTCTCACAGAGGCTTTGTCGGTAGACATTATAGTGCCCATTTAAGAGAAGGAAACTGGAACCTAGAAAGGCTAAGTAACTTGTTCCAAATTAAACAAGTAGCAGATTCAGAAATTACACCCCAGACTGTTCTGCTTACAGAAGCTGTGCCCTTTCCATGATACCAAACTGCTTCCTTTGGTGCCTGGTGTGGTACAGGGGCTCCATGTATGACTACGGATGCAAATGGGTACCTTCCGTTGCTAGGGGACTTAGCAGTGTGTATTTATACTTTAAAAAACTCGATACTTAGGGGCGCCTGGGTGGCTCAGTTGGTTAAGTGGCTGCCTTTGGATTAGGTTGTGATCTCACGGGATCCTGAGATCAAGCCCCACATTGAGCTCCTTGCTCAGCGAGGAATCTGCTTCTCCTTCTCCCTCTACCCTTCCTCCCTGCTCATGCTCGCTCTTTCTCCCAAATAAATAAATAAAATCTTAAAAAAAAATCTTGATACTTAAAAAATTTACACCTTACAGGAAAAGCAGTTTCATTTAAGTGGATGAATTCTATAATTGTATGTGTGTGTGGGGGGGAATGTGTGACAATGCCAAAAATTTCTTCTTAGGGTAGCACTGTAGAAATTGGAATACATTTTCTGATAGAAAAAATATTTTAAGTGATAGTTCCAATATTTGCCTAGAAAACTCAAGTTCATGGATAATGTAGGTGCAGAATGGAGCATTGTATCTCCCTCTCTAGCTGGTGTTGCTATGCTGATGGTATGGTGGGGAGAATCTCCATCTTTTGTGGTGTTTCGCAAAGTGTGGCCTCAAACAACCTACTTCCTAACCACTTGGAGTGACTGCTGGAAATGTAGATTCCCAAACTCCAGCTTTTAGACTCACTGAATCTCTTGTCATTGGTGATTGGAATATGCATTTTTTTAAAAGATTTTATTTATTTATTTGACAGAGAGAGATCACAAGCAAGCAGAGAGGCAGGCAGAGAGAGAGGGGGAAGCAGGCTCCCCGCTGAGCAGAGAGCCCGATGCGGGGCTCGATCCCAGGACCCTGAGACCATAACCTGAGGTGAAGGCAGAGGCTTAACCCACTGAGCCACCCAGGTGCCCCTGGAATCTGCATTTTTTTTAAATTAAACTTTTTTTTAAAGATTTTATTTATTTATTGGACAGACAGAGATCACAAGTAGGCAGAGAGGCAGGCAGGGAGAGAGGAGGAAGCAGGCTCCCCGCAGAGCAGAGAGCCCGATGTGGGGCTCGATCCCAGGACCCTGGGATCATGACCTGAGCCGAAGGCAGAAGCTTTAACCCACTGAGCCACCCAGGCGCCCTGGAATCTGCATTTTTAACAAACATTCCAGATGATTGTTTTATATACTGTGGTTTGATAACTTACTACTCCAGGACAGGGTTCTCTCAAATAAGGTATATACATTGTAAGACAGTCTAGAGGATACAAGGAACAACGCTAGAACCTCCTATTTAGATTGATTTGATCTCATCTCAAAAATTTCTATTTTAACATATTTTACAGTGTTCATAATGCATTAAGACAATAGTACATCAATATGTTTATTAACTAAAGTATATGTATATTGGGAGCATAGACTCATTTTTTTTAGATTAAAAAAATTTTTTTAAGACTTTAGGGCACCTGGGGGGCTCAGTCATTAAGTGTCTGCCTTTGGCTCTGGTCATGATCCCAGTGTCCTGGGATCAAACCTCATATTGGGCTCCCTGCCCAGCGGGAAGCCTGCTTCTCCCTCTCCAGCTCCTCCTGCTTGTGTTTCCTTTCTCACTCTCTCTATCTCACAAATAAATAAAATAAAAAAAAAAGTAAAAAATAAAGAGATTTTAAAAAAGATTAAAAAAGATTTTTAAAAAGAGAGCAGAGGCAGCGGGGAGGGGAAGAGAGAGGAAGAAGCAGACTCCTCGCAAGCAGGGAGCCTCATGGCAGCCCAATTCCAGGACCCCAGGATTGTGTCCTGAGCCGAGGGTAGATGCTGAACTGACTGAGCCGCCTGGGCGCCCCTGGACTCTTTTTTTTTCTTCTTTTAAACTGGTGGAGTACAGAGCAAAAAAAGCAAAACAAAACCTTAAAAAAAAAAAAAACCCAAAAAACAAAACCCCAAAACCCAAATCTAGATATTACTGCTTTAGGGAATAAACTTTCCATTACCCTTGTGTTGGGGAACAAAGTATTGCCACATAAATCATTGTCTCTTCTGTTATCTAGTTATGTGTATGTGAACCAGGTATAAATTGCACTCTGCTTAAAAGCAGTGAGACTCTGTGAGGTTGAAACCATTTTTCAAAGCAATCATAAAATCTCTGTAACCCATATAAATGTAAAAGGTACACAGTTGCAGTAAAATCCATTTAAAGCCTTTTTCTAATGCTATCTCCACCCCCCTCCCACAGAATGCTGACATTGTCCTGTCATGAAATAAGGAGTCATGGGAAATGATAGAACTCACTTGGGTGAATAAGTAATTCACAATTAGGAAATCTACCAATTTAAATAATTAAGGAATTGGAGACCCTGTCATCACATGACTGGTTATTTTAACAATTTAACAAATTTAACAATTTAATCTATTTATTTATTTTTTTTTTTAAAGATTTTATTTATTTATTTGACAGACAGAGATCACAAGTAGGCAGAGAGGCAGGCAGAGAGAGAGGGGAGAAGCAGGCTCCCTGCTGAGCAGAGAGCCCGATATGGGACTCGATCCCAGGACCCTGAGATCATGACCTGAGCCGAAGGCAGAGGCTTTAACCCACTGAGCCACCCAGGCACCCAAAAATCCTCTCTATTATATATATATTATATGCCAAACATCTATCAGTAAATCAAACTGTCTAGCTTATTCTTCCATTAATCTATTACTATAGCAGTTGAAATTACAGTAGCTTTATAAAACATTATGAATTTTGGTAGAGCATGATTCCCCTCCTGGCCTCATTTTTCAGGAATTCTTGCCTCTTTCTTGTGTATCTGTTCTATGAGATAAACTTTAGAAACGATTGTCAGATTCCATTGAAAATTGTATTGGGGTTGTAATTAGAATTACAATGAAATTTTAGGTTAATTTTGGGAATAATCGACATCTTTGCAATAGTGAGTCTTTCTATCCAGGAATATATTGGATAAAATCTGGTGGTTTTCTTCATGTCTTTATATAGGTTATATATTTTTTGTTACTTTGTTTCTATGTATTTTAAGGATTTCTAATACAAGCTCTTGTGTGATTATTTTTCTTACACTTTCTAAATTTGTTGGTGTATAGGAAAGTCACTGATTTTTGAATGTTTGTCTTGAATTTAGTCATCTATTTGCCGGTTGATTTTTTTTTGTTTTTTCTAGATATAGTCTTATCTTATGCAAATAATGACAAGGTTCAGCAGTCCTTATTTTTTTTCTTGTTTCATTGCATTGTTTACTTTGTTGTGGAAAAGTAAAAATCAGACCAGGGGGAGACCATTTGACACTTGGAGAAGTAGGAGAGCTCATTTATTTTACACCCGCAGACCCCGATGAGCTTGTGCTAAAAATTTTGGGCCCCGGACAATGTGGTTATAGAGTTTTATAGGGGACTGCAGGCAGTCAGGTTCCAAGGGCTAAGCTGATTGCTGGTAGGTGGGTTTAAACCAGGGGAGCAGGGGTGGGGGCGCTGCCTTAGTTGGGAGCAGTAGTGCGAGGAGCCTGTGGTGGGAAACCTGTTTACAGAAGCAGAAACAGCTGGTTATCTCTTGCTCCCAATAGGGCTTCTGGTTATCTCTAGCTCATTGTTAGTAACTTTACATCTTCTGGGGCCATCTGGCCTGGGCCTGCTTGGTAATTTTCCTCTTCAACTTCTCCCGGAAAAATGTGGACCAGTGGTGGTGATTTGGCAAACATTCTTGTCTTGTTCCTGGTTTTGATGGGAATGCTTCTGATATTCAGTGTTGTGTCATGTTTATTGTATTTTTTTGGTGGATGTCTTTTATGGTGCTTAGAAAATTATCTTTTCCTAACTTTACGGAGTTCTTGACATGAACATGTGCTGAATTTCACCTGATGTCTTTCAGGCAGCAATTGAGATAATATTTTACCATTATTTTTATAGACTTCAGAATCGCAAACAGCCCTCTCTCAGGATAAACTTTGCTTGGCTATGTTTTATAGCTCTCTTAATGCACAGTTGATTTGAGTCCCTAATATTTTATTTAAACTTTCTGTATCTACATTTGTAATTGATTTTGGTCTATGGTTGGGGGATTGTGTATGTGTGTGCACATGCATGCCTACTTTTGGTTTCAGTATTATGCTAATCTCATAGAATGAAATCTAGGAGAGCTTAAATAAATAAGAATTTTTAAAGTTAAAAATTTTTTTAAAAAATTTTGTATGTTAGAACTCATCCACATAATAACTGTCTGAACCTTTAGGGATTAATTTAAAAAATTCTTCTATCATTAGTACTCTCCAGTTACTACTACCTCATTGGTGAAGTTTTCTAATTTAAGATTTTTCCAGAAATTCATCCATTTCATTTAGATTTTAAAATATTTTTGGCTTAATTAAAGTTGCGTGTAGCATTTTCGTATAATTTTAGAGTATCTTCTATATCAGCAGGTGTGCTACCCTTTTTATTTCTAATACTGTTTGTGCTCTTTCTTTTTATCTTGTGGTTAGACTTGCCAAAAACTCAGTCGATTTCATTGGCTTTTTATAGACTTCATTTTTTAACTTACTAGTTTGTTAATTTCTACCTTTATTTTTAATCAATCTTCCTTTCTGGTTTCCTGGGTTATATTTTGTTGGTGTAAACACCTCTTGACTTAAATGATGACTTCAATACTTTAAGTGTTTTTTTTAAAATAAATGCTTTTTAAATGATAAAAACTTCTTTTGAATAGTACTTTGATAGTATCACATTTTTTTAAAAAGGATTTTATTTATTTATTTGACAGAGATCACAAGTAGGCAGAGAGGCAGGCAGAGAAAGAGGGGGAAGCAGGCTTCCCACTGAGCAGAGAGCCCAATGCAGGGCTCTATCCCAGGACCCTGGGATCATGACCTGAGCGAAGGCAGAGGCTTAACCCACTGAGCCAACCAGGTGCCCCTCACATTTGTTTTGATAGGAAGTATCTTCATTGTTACTCATTTTAAAGAAGACTTGTGATTTAAATTTTGATTTTCTATTTAGCTCCAGGATTATTTCAAAGAGTAGTTGTGTAAATATCTAGGTAGATCTTTTTTTTTCCTAGCTTTTTTTTCATTTTTTGTTTTGTTGCATTTTGGATATAATATAATCTGTATCTTGTATAATTATTTATTTCTGGAAATTACTGAAATGTAATTAGTAGTCTAGTCCTTATTTCATTGAGAAAAGATTCCTGTATATCTGTTTTATCAGATTTCTTAATTCTTTTTATTCCTTTTGACACTTGGTGTTATATTCTAAAAATAATGTGTTTTCCATCATTTATATTTATTCTCTTAATGATGGACATTTAACTTGCTTAATTTTTTTTTTTTTTTGGTCCAGCACAAAAAACCCACAGCTTTTTGTAGACATTCTTGTGTATATATCTGTGGGTAAAAGGGGAGTATTTCTGTAGGATAGATTCCCAGAATGAACAACTGCACATACATACTCACATACCAGACTAATTCTACACATTCATAGACTTAATCTTATGCATAATAAATAATAACACATCCTCAATTTGTTTACACCACCATTATTTGAGATTTTGATTTTTTAGTCAAAGCCAGTTCAAATTGTCCATATGCCAAGTAATACAATATTGCATCAAAATGCTTTTGTTTGTCTTCTACCCACCCACTTTGTCCAGGTCCAGTTTCTGTTAGTTTGGTCTAGGATTCCAGATTTTTTAAAGTATTAGTATTTTTGAAGAATTATATTTGACATTTTCAGTGATTTTTTTATATTGTCAGAGATCATTTTGACTTCACAGTGTTTGACTGGTTTCTTGCCTACCACCAGCTCTTCCAGCATAACGTCTCCATTCTTCGTCCTTGTGGTGATTCAGCTGTTGATTGGCTAAATTATTTCTTTAACTTGTTTCAAGATGACCGTGTGTACTGTTATGTACGTTTATGTGGTTTTTGCATACGAGTGTCATCCCTGATGGTATTTATTTATTTCTTATCACCTTAAGAAGGGTTGTTTCTGTGCCATGCCACTGTTTTTGCATTCCTTCTCTCTTGAGGAAGTAATTCTTCATTTTCTGTCCTTGAAATTTCAGGTCGAATTTATAAGCACTCTCAGCAACCTTTGATTACATATGAAAAACATAATGTGACAGACGATCCGAAGAACGTGGGAGGATCCCGTTCTTTATTCCTTCTGAAGGCTCATGGTAAGTTACATGGGTAGTATGATTACTACTTTGTGTAGTAAATTTACCTGATGACTCAGTGCTGGCTGGATTAGGAATGACGGTGGGTATAATTTACCAAATGTTTATCAGTCTTCCATGTTTAAATATTAATATTTGCAGGTAGAAGTATCTGTCTTAATGTTTGCAACTTTTTATTAAAAATGGGAAGTAGAGATAATTAGTGGTTTTAACCGTGGCTGTACATTAAAATCACTAATGGAGCTTTTAAGACATCCATAATGTTTAAAGAGTGCCCTAGTTATTTCTGACTGTATCCAGAGTTGAGTATCTGGGTTAATCAACTTAATTTTTGTGACACCTTAATTAGGCCATTTATTAAAATGAAGGCTTATAATAGAAGAGTGCTTTGTGATTTTGATGTCTAACAGTAGTTTGGTTTCAAAGATACAGTTTTGTTGAAGAACTGACCAGTGTATAAGTAATTGAGGGTATACAAATTACTCAATGCTATACATATGATTATTTTAATCATAAAATGATTAAATGATTAAAATAATGAAATTAATCATGTTGGAAGAGCAGTAGCCTAAAACAAAACTCTAACATGCTCTGGTTCTGCCGATGAAAGTTGATTCCATTTGAAAAGTAGCCTGGTTTATTGTTGAAAAGATGGGATTTAAAAGTAGGGGAATAGTGTAGTGTATTCTTGTATGGGGAGGGAAATCTGTCCTTATTTGATCTATTTCCTTTATATTCCCCAGAGTTATTCCGTCCAGTAGAGTTTTCAATAAATTTCATCATAGTTAAGCTTGAAAATAATTTTATTATTGACAATTTGCTTCTACAAGTAGCTCCAGGGGGACAGTAATTGGATTTCGCGTGTAACCTGCCTATTTGTTTTTCACTATTTTGGAATGAGAAGTGAGAAGATGCTCACATACCTGCAGAAGGGCTGTATTATTGTCCTGGTTAGGGGCACAGTTGCTGAAGCCAGACTGGGTTCGATTCCCAACTTTGTAACCTTAGGCGAGTTACTTAATTTCTTTCTTCCTCAGTTTCCCCATCCAGCAAAAGCAGAATAATCATTAAAGCTACTGAATGGGATTGTTTTAAAGATCAATTAGAGTAATACATGTAAAGCACTCAGTGCCTGGCACACGGTAGGAGTGATGGAAGTGTTAGCTATGAGAAGTAGTAGTGGTGGTGGTAGAAGGTACGATATGCGGTACGGTGTTTTTAGGTTATACTTAATGTTCATTGAATGTATTTCATTAGTTTTCTATGTTCTGAACATTTGGTGTGGTCTTTAAGAAACAGCTTGGGTTGTGATGTCAACCATTCTGTCTTCCCCCCTGCAGGTGCCTTAATGTTTGTGGCATGGATGACTACTGTGAGCATAGGTGTGCTCACTGCTCGGTTCTTCAAATCTGTTTGGTCAAAGGCTTTCTTTGGTCAAGCAGCTTGGTTTCAGGTAGGCGGGAGAAAAAGTTTAATGCAATTCCCATATTATTTGAATGTTGTGACATGAAAACATATGCAGTATGTGGGTTTCTTTTCCGTGTGTGTGTGTGTGTGTGTATGGTTCTAGTTGTAGTTGTGGAATCTTAATAATTCCTTCAGTTTGCCCTTTGGTTTCCTAACCAGTTGAGAAGAGACGTAAGACACTTGGTGGTGGTCAAAATAGAGACAGCTTTATGAGGGTCAGGCCGGATTCGAGAAGGTCTCAGGGCCATGTGCATCCCTTTGTCACGTAAACTTTGGGACCCAAAGATCTGACTTACATGTCTATTGGCCGAGGGTAGAGCCTGCAAGAGCATTCATGCACTGCCCTCCCTGAATGCAGTTAGGTCAAGGAGGATGGGAAAGTGGGGGACAGAAGTAGCAGGGGTTAATACAGTTCCAAACAGGGGCCTGTCCTTGGTTGATGCCTGCAAATGTCAGACTGTTCACTCACTGATCAAGATCATCTATCTCCGCTGTGGGTGGGAAGAGGAGCTAGAGGTGTTTCTTTTCATGCTGCCCCTTTGGATGGGACGAAGAGGCAGTCTCATAATAGATAGACAAGAGTCAATAAGCCTGCTTCAAAACAAAGCAAAACAAACCTTCCCTTGCGCATGTCGTGGGCTATAGATGTTGCACGTATAGTGGAAGATTGGTGAGTCTGTGCTGAGATAGAATGTACAAGTCTGCTTTTGAGAAAATGCTGCGTATTGAAACAGTTTGAACTTTGTAAGGGTATTCTTGAAACTTTATGTTGATATATGTTGGTAGCCTTTAAGACTTACCTTATCTAGCCTGGTTTCTCACTATTGGCTGGTAGGGTCCGTCTGTTTTATATGTCCTTCTACTGCTATGTGCCTTGCTCATCTCTCTCTCTGCCTTTGATTTCTCTCTTTCTCTGTCTCTGTTTCTCTCATTTGTTCGTATGGATATTCCCAGTTGGAAAAATCTTTGTGTCTCCACTTGACCAGTTCAATTCTCTACTGCCTTTCAAATCCAGATGTCCCTATATGTAGTGTGATATATAGAGCGATTATGTGTCCTCCTTTCCCTGAGACAGTTTCTGTTTGCACCATTTATCCTGACATACTCAATTGATAGTGTCCTTCCACTCATATAATTTAAACAATGAATTGACATTTCATGTACGTTTCTCTCACCTGCTCACTGTGTGCGAAGCTCCTCAGGAGGCAGTATTTTCTGTTTCCTTGCTGTCCCAGGGTATTCGGCACAGCACTGTCCTTGGTGGTGGAACTTAACAAAGGAAGGAAATGAAGGACTTTTGGCAAAGTAGACGTGCCCCATGTGTGAAGTAGCCGTTCCTGCTGCTCTGTGCAGGCGAAGTCATGGCAAATGCTTTTGAATGACGAGGATGGCAGCTCAGAGTTTAAGTTTAGTCGTTTACTAAGCTTTTTTTTTTTAACTTAGTGCAAATGATGATTAGATGTTCATCGAACGTGTGCCTTCCATGAAGGCCACCCCACGCTAATGCTAATGCCGTCCTTGTCCTCTTTCCTAGTTAATTGTATTCTTCTGGTGCCATTTCACCCTTGCAGGTGCATCGGGCGCTCATGTTCACGACCACCACCCTTACCTGCATTGCTTTTGTTCTGCCCTTTGTTTACAGAGGAGGCTGGAGTTTGGTAGGTACCTCTTAAACTGGATGTTTCTATAGAAATTCATTTTGATGCCAAAGGAGGTTGCTGTTTCATTCTCTGACAAGAGCTTAAAAGATATTTCTGCGTGCATCTCTCTTTTTTTTCAATCATCTGGCAGCTATTCCATATGGCTGGGGGGTCAGGGAGAGAGTGAGGATGTCATTGCAAATTACTTGGTAATGAAATATATATATACATATATATTTTTTAAAGATTTTATTTATTTATTTGACACAGAGAGATCACAAGTAGGCAGAGAGGCAGGCAGAGGGGGAGGGGGAAGCAGGCTCCCCACTGAGCAGAGAGCCTTATGTGCGGCTCAATCCCAGGATCCAGAGATCATGACCTGAGCCGAAGGCAGAGACCAGAGATCATGACCCACTGAGGCACCCAGGTGCCCATAATTTTAGGCTGCATCCAATGTTATGGAGACTCTCCATAGCTTGGGTGAGTTTTCTCACTATGGAGTGGTGAAAATTCACAGTGTGATATCTAAGGAACGTGAACACTGTAAGTGTTTTTCTCTAACTAATACTATGATTGCCAGTAAGCTAATGACAGAGTGATGATATCTACTGGTATGGTCACTGGTGTATCTTAAGCACCCAGAGCAGCTTCCGGTATATAGTTGGTCCTTGGTAAAGAATGAATGAATGAGGAAGGCTTACCGAGCATAAGTGATATACCTAAGGTCAGATCTGTGCTCCCATGACAGTTTTCCAATTTTATAGCTGGCTAGAATTAGATCTCAAACTTTAGTATTTCAATTTGGACTGTTGTTATAAGGGCAAGATTGATAAATCGTGGGTCACTAGGAAACCTTCCTCCTGGTTTTTAGGTAGTTTCTAAATTGGTCAACCTGTTTTTTTTTTAAAGGAAATGATGATGATTTTCTGATATGAGTCTAGACAGCAGAACCTTACTTTATGCAGGTATTTGGGACAAGGGTAATGCTTATTTTGTAAGTTTTGTAGTTTTCAGTCTTTGCAGTTAGTGAATCGGATCGTATAAAGGGGAAATTATAGTAGCTACCTCACAGGCTTGTTGAGAATTGAGAATTAATTAGCTGAAAGCACTTAGGATAGTTCCCTGCACATTCTAAGCACATACAGGAATTTTATTGCTGTTGTTAACTGTGATTTTATGAAATAGAGGCACTTTCCCTCTCCATGGTCCTGGTTATAATTTTATCCACATATAACCGAGGCCATAACTTGAGCGTGTTTTTATAATGTTCATTTGTCAGCTTATTCCTGTTGACCAAAGCTTCCCATCATGAGCTAGAAACCATTATACCCTTGTTCTAGATCACAGATTTTATGGCCTACCCATGCATGGCAGTCAGTGACAACAGACTGTAATGTTCCCCCATCTAAACATGTCACAGGTTAGAGCATGTCCTTAGTCCCTCTCTAAGTTTTTAAGTGGAATAATTGTGCCAAGTGGTCTGACCCAACGATCTGCTGTTTTAAGCAGGCATGTGGCATCTCTAAGGGAGGAGTGGAGCTGACAGTGTTGAGATACTTTGTTGATGTTTTTTCTCAGGTTATCCCTCCATTCTGAACTGAGGACCTGAGATTTTCATGCAGTGGCTACATGGGTTATTCATTTATTCAATGTTTATTGAGTGACTAAGGCTCTGTTAAGCAGTTGAGTTACAAAGGATCATCTAGAACCTTTAGCTCAGGGAAACACAGAGTTCTAAACAAAATTACTGTACATTGGGGTGATTGCTCTTGGCATGGGGATACTAACTAGTCCTAGGTGGGCTATACTTGTGTTGGTAATCAATCATCTAACATCCTGATGGGGGTGAGGCAGCACACTGCGTGGACTGCACCACAATCATTTACACATTGGACACACTATTTGATATCTTTAAGCCTCAGTTCCCCATGAGTGGGGTATTAATAAGTGTCAAGCATTGTAGTGAGCATCAGTAATAATGTATATAAAGTACATGCCTGGTATACAGTAGGTGCTCAGTGAATGGTCCTGTTCAATTAGTAAATGTTTTAAGCGACAGAAAAACACTAAGAATACATCATCTGTGTGTCTTATTTTTAACTTGAGGATTTGATTTGCTGGGCGAGATCGAGACCATTAAAATGATGTAACTTTGTTCAGTATGCAGGTTATCATCCGTACCTTGGTTGCATAGTGATGATTTTAGCAGTTCTTCAGCCTCTTTTGGCAGCCTTCAGGCCACCTTTACATGACCCAAGGTACTTACAGCTTTTCTGTATAAATGGTCTTAACGTGGATATCATTACTTGGTGAACTAATACCTTTTTAAGTAAAAACACTTTGCATTTTGTAAAATTCAGTGATATGTTTATTTTAAAAGGTTTTAAAACACATTTCAGATACCTAATAGCTAGGCAATAATGGAAATTGTGTGCTTTTCATTCTCTTGGGAATTAATTGTAGTTCTGTCACTTCTGAGAATGCTGACTGTTCTTTATTTGGTAGAAGGCGAATGTTTAACTGGACTCACTGGAGTGTGGGCACAGCTGCTAGAATAATAGCAGGTAAGTGATTGTGATGCCACTTACTCATATATAATTGCTGGTGGTTTATATTGCAGGTGGTAATTTGGTTTAAATGATTTTTAGATGTATTAGTAATTGGAGTAATGGGTTGTTGAGGAGAGATCAGCCTTAAACATTGAAATCTAGAAAGTAATTTCTAGAGGTAACTAAGTCATTATTTCAGTGTTAAGTTTAAGGTTTTGGAAATGGCTTTAAAACTTTTCTTCTAAGACTCTTGGTTTTTTTTAGCATTTGCCTTTGCCTGCAGAATAAACTGTGTTAATGGCCAAATGCTCAAGTTGAGGGTCATTTGTGAGTTGGGCTGAGGTGGGCTGGGGGTGTCCCAGCCTTCTGTCTGCAGTTCCTCTCCATGGGGATGGTGCCTTCCAGGGAAGGGTGATTTTCAGAAGTAAGTATGGTTATCCAGTATATTTTGATGCTTTGTATAATAAATACCTAAACTGACACCTCCTGCACTTACATTTTGATAGTCTTTGGGGGTTCTTCGTGGAAGGAGGAGGATAGTCAGCAATGATTTTCATACTTTTCTCCCTTTCCTACACTGCAGACTTAAAAAACTTTTTGGAAAGTTTGAGCGTCTCTTTTTAAACAATTGGTAGATCATAAGTATAACTTCCCATCTTACCATTTCTAGTCTTACAATTTAAAAAAGACTGAGTTTATTATTTGGTCATAAATATTAGTCTAATTCATCTCATAAGCTCTTTTGCTGCATTTTACTTGATACAATACACACACGTGTACTCACATAATTACCTCTCTTGAGGGGGACTACATTTGAATAGATACACTTTTCTTACGCATGTAGTGGCAGCAATGTTCCTGGGAATGGATTTACCAGGACTAGATCTTCCTGGCCCGTGGAAAACCTATGCAATGATTGGATTTGTAGCCTGGCATGTTGGGACGGAGATTGTTCTGGAGATGCATGCCTACCGACTTTCTCGAAAAGGTAACCTGCTCAAACAGCCACGTTATATAGAATCACCTTTATACAAACTCCAGGAATGTAATTAGTTTGTAAATACTGATGGTTGGCTCTTACAGGGTAGCTCACTGAAAATGTCTGTGGTGATTAGTCAGTGTTAGAACTCATGGAAATATTCTGCCCTTGTTGTTTTGATACTCATTTAGAATTTGTGAGGGAAAAAAGGTAATGATCTTAGGTTTTAGGGAAGAAGTCTTTTGTTATAAATACTTATTATGTTGCATGCTGGTCTGACTTGGAGCCTGTCCACACTGAGAATCCTGAATGCATGGAGCTGAGAGCACCCAGAAGTGGAGGAAGAAGAGATGCCCAGAGTCAACACAGGGCAGAGTTGCAGGCAGATTTTGCCTATTTGATAAACTAACAAATGCCATTTCTCAGTTGCCATCTACATCATATATAGCTAGCTAACTAGGCAAGTGGGATAGGAAAAACTTACTCTGCCCAGACTGTCAAATGGAAGTCCATTTCGATCTTAGTGCCAAATGGACCTTAGGCAGGGTCAAGATACCTACAGCTATTAGGAATGGAGACATTAGTAGGGACTGTGTGACATTTTAAACTAGCTGGGCTTCTGGGCTGTGTCCTTTGTGTCTTATATAATTTCCAACCCCCTAAATGATAAGTTAAGGGGGACTTCTAAAAATAGGACCTCTTTGTTTTGAATCTAGGAGCCTGGGTATGTTTTAGGAGCCTAGTACTAAATATCTATCCTGCCATTTTGGTTCACAATAGGGTCACATCCATAGGGTTTCTGATGGCCATTGAATTATGGCTTGCTACTTAAAATACATATGTACTTAAAACGTTGTTTGTTAACTTTGATATGATGTTTACTGACCAGGAGAAGGGGCATATTTTAAGTCCCTCTACAAATATGTTCTACAGCCAGCTTGTCCCAATTTGTGAGAAACTTACATGTTCAGGAAGTTTGCAACGCTTGACATGGGAGAATATATATACCTGGAAACCAACAAATGCTACACATCAGGACTTTTTTTTTTTTTTTTAGTTAGTTTACTGGCATACTCACGGGCCTTACAAACTTATGTTGTTGTTTTTGACAGTTGAAATATTGGATGATGCCAGAATTCAGATTCTTCAGTCATTTACTGTAGCTGAAGCAGAAGTAAGTCCCCCTTTTCTTATTTATTGACACAAACCTCGATGAGAGTTGTTTCTTTCTTTCACGTCTCAATTTTTCTTCCAGGGTCATGCTTTTAAAAAGGTGGTGTTTGCAGTTTATATCTGTGGGAATGTGACTTTTCTCATCATCTTCTTATCTGCAATCAACCAACTCTGAGCAAGCAAAGACCTTGGCTTTTGCAGACCAGATGATAATGATCATTAAGCTAAAGAAACTTGAAGTCTGTACTGACTGTCTGCAGCATAGTCATGAGTTCTGAATCGGAAGAGCAGGTCACATCTGCAGAGGCATTCTGAGGTGTGGTCTTTAGAGATCCACTGTCAGCAGGGTCCCACGGACTCTAAAAAGGATGTCAAACCTTTATGTGTGATTCTGAGCGTTACTAGGGGAGGTTGTCCTTGAGGAGAAATGACTCTCAGGTATTTTCCATGATGAGGTTTTTAGAATGCTAGCATTTAGGAGAAGAACCATTTGGAAAGACAGAAATGATATCATTTGGAGGAAATGGAGATTGTATTAAGATGAATATATTTTGGACTCTAAAGGTGCTGTTTTAAAGAAAAATTTATGCTACTTTATCTGAATGGTCTTTCTTAGGAGTTTTTTGGGGCACACTGTTTTTCAGTCCAGTTTTTTGGACATGTCCTTTTTTCTGTGTATTCTGTCACTTCTTTGGTAAAGGTGGAAGTGGGGCTAACTCCATTGTATTAACATTTAAATATATTTAAATATGTTATTATATATTATATATATATTAAATTATATTTAAATATACTAACATTTAAATGTATTATGAATATTATAATTTCTTTCTTAGCAGTGAAATGCAAGTGTGCATCTTCTGCTTAAGACTGTATTTGTAGGGTCACCTGGGTGGCTCTTTGGGTTAAAGCCTCTGCCTTCGGCTTAGGTCATGATCCCAGGGTCCTGTGATCAAGCCCCGCATGGCTCTCTGCTCAGCAGGGAACCTGCTTCCTCCTCTCTCTCTGCCTGCCTCTCTGCCTACTTGTGATCTCTGTCAAGTAAATAAATAAAATCTTAAAAAAAAAAAGACTATATTTGTATATACAGTTACAGGGCTGAAAGGACATTTTATATATTAATTGTTTTGACTCTTAAGATTTAAGTCCTAGCTTTTGGAGACTGTAGACTTGCATTTCAAAAGTAATAAAATTTACCCTTGTGAATATATTTAGCAGTTACTCTTCTTTCTTTGTAATAATAAATAATATGGATGGTTCTTCTTTTTTTTATTAATTTCTTTTCAGCATAACAGAATTCATTGTTTATGCACTACACCCAGTGCTCCATGCCATATGTGCCCTCCATAATGCCCACCACCTGGCTCCCCTAACCTCCCACCCCCC
>PISX010017924.1:12467-42188 GCA_004024625.1 Mellivora capensis | reverse complement strand
TACTTTTAATGCCATTCCCATCAAAATTCCACTGGTATTTTTCAAAGAGCTGGAGCAAATAATCCTAAAATTTGTATGGAACCAGAAGAGACCCCGAATCGCTAAGGAAATGTTGAAAAACAAAAATAAAACTGGTGGCATCTCATTACCTGATTTCAAGCTTTACTACAAAGCTGTGATCACCAAGACAGCATGGTACCGGCATCAAAACAGATACATAGACCAATGGAACAGAGTAGACAGCCCAGATATGGGCCCTCAACTCTATGGTCAAATAATTTTCGACAAAGCAAGAAAAAATATATGGTGGAAAAAAGACAGTCTCTTCAATAAATGGTGCTGGGAAAATTGGACAGCTATATGTAGAAGAATGAAACTCGACCATTCTCTCACACCATGCACAAAGATAAACTCGAAATGGATAAAAGACCTCAATGTGATACAGGAATCCATCAGAATCCTAGAGGAGAACATAGGCAGTAACCTCTTTGATATCTGCCACAGCAACTTCTTTCAAGATATGTCACCAAAGGCAAAGGAAACAAAAGCAAAAATGAACTTTTGGGACTTCATCAAGATCAAAAGCTTCTGCACAGCAAAGGAGACAGTCAACAAAACAAAGAGGGAACCCACGGAATGGGAGAAGATATTTGCAAATGACAGTACAGACAAAAGGTTGATATCCAGGATCTATAAAGAACTTCTCAAACTCAACACGTGCAAAACAGATGATCACATCAAAAAATGGGCAGAAGATATGAATAGACACTTCTCCAATGAAGACATACAAATGGCTATCAAACACATGAAAAAATGTTCATCATCACTAGCCATCAGGGAGATCCAAATTAAAACCACATTGAGATACCACCTCACACGAGTTATAATGGCCAAAATCAGCAAGACAGGAAACAACGTGTGTTGGAGAGGATGTGGAGAAAGGGGAACCCTCTTACACTCTTGGTGGGAATGCAAATTTGTGCAGCCACTCTGGAGAACAGTGTGGACGTTCCTCAAGAAGTTAAAAATAGAGCTTCCCTATGACCCTGCAATTGCACTACTGGGTATTTACCCCAAGGATACAGATGTGGTGAAAATAAGGGCCATCTGTACCCCAATGTTTATAGCAGCAATGGCCACGGTCGCCAAACTGTGGAAGGAACCAAGATGCCTTTCAACAGACGAATGGATAAAGAAGATGTGGTCCATATACACTATGGAGTATTATGCCTCCATCAGAATGGATGAATACCCGACTTTTTCAGCAAATGGATGGGACTGGAAGAGATTATGCTGAGTGAAATAAGTCAAGCAGAGAAAGTCAATTATCATAAGGTTTCACTTATTTGCGGAGCATAACAAATAAGATGGAGGACATGGGGAGATGGAAAGGAGAAGGGAGTTGAGGGAAATTGGAGTGGAGATGGACCTTGAGAGACTATGGACTCTGAAAAAAAACCTGAGGGTTTTGAAGAGGCAGGGGGTGGGAGGTTGGGGGAGCCTGGTGGTGGGTATTGTGGAGGGCACGCATTGCATGGAGCACTGGGTGTGGTGTATAACTATGTATGAATTCTATTACGCTGAAAAGAAAAAAAAAAACACATTGAGATACCACCTCACACCACTTAGAATGGCCAAAATTAGCAAGACAGTAAACAACGCGTGTTGGAGAGGATGTGGAGAAAGGGGAACCCTCTTACACTGTTGGTGGGAATGCAAGTTGGTGCAGCCACTCTGGAGAATAGTGTGGAGATTCCTCAAGAAGTTAAAAATAGAGCTTCCCTATGACCCTTCAATTGTGCTACTGGGTATTTACCCCAAAGATACAGATGTGGTGAAAAGAAGAGACTATGCTGAGTGAAATAAGTCAAGCAGAGAGAGTCAATTATCATATTGTTTCGCTTATTTGCAGAGTATAACTAATAACATGGAGGATATGGGGAGATGGAGAGGAGAAGGGATTTGAGGGAAATTGGAGGGGGAGATGAACCATGAGAGACTTTGGACTCTGAAAAACAACCTTAGGGTTTTGAAAAGGCGGGCGGTGGGAGGTTGGGGGAGCTAGGTGGTGGGTATTATGGAGGGCATGCATTGCATGGAGTACTGAGTGTGGTGCAAAAATTATGAATTCTATTACGCTGAAAAGAAAGAAAATAAAAAAAACACAATGAGATATTACCTCACACCAGTCAGAATGGCTAAAATTAACAAGTCCGGAAATGACAGATGCTGGCGAGTATTTGGAGAAAGGGGAACACTCCTACACTGTTCGTGGGAATGCAAGCTGGTGCAACCACTCTGGAAAACAGCTTGGAGATTCCTCAAAAAGTTGAAAATAGAACTACTCTATGACCCAGCAACTGCACTAGTGGGTATTTATCCTAATGATACAAATGTAGTGATCCCAGGGGGCACATGCACCTGAATGTTTATAGCAGTAATGTCTACAAAGCCAAACTGTGGAAAGAACCTAGATGTCCATCAACAGATGAATGGATTAAAAAAATGTGGTATATATACACACAATGGAATATATGCAGCCATCAAAAGAAATGAAATCTTCCCATTTGCAATGATGTGGATGGAACTAGAGGGTATCATGCTTAGTGAAATAAGTCAATTGGAGAAAGACAACTATCGTATGATCTCCCTGATATGAGGATGTGTAGATGCAACATGGGGGGTTGGGGGGTAGGAAAAGAAGAAAAGAAACAAGCTGGAATCGGGAGGGAGACAAACCATAAGTGACTCTTAATCTCATATAACAAACTGAGGGTTGCTAAGGGGAGGGGGATCGGGAGAGGGGGGTGGGGTAATGGACATTGGGGAGGGTATGTGCTATGGTTAGTGCTGTGAAGTGTGTAAACCTGGCGATTCACAGACATGTGCCCCTGGGAATAAAAATACATTATATGTTTATAAAAAATAAAAAAATAATTTTTTTAAAAAGAAAAAAAAAGAAAGGGAAATTAGAGAATCCATTCCATTTACTATAGCACCCAGAACCATAAAATACTTGGGAATAAACCTAACCAAAGAGGTAAAGGATCTGTACTCAAGGAACTACAGAACACTCATGAAAGAAATAAAAGAAGACACAAAAAGATGGAAGACCATTCCATGTTCTTGGATCGGAAGAATAAACATTGTTAAAATGTCTATACTGCCTAGAGAAATCTATACTTTTAATGCCATTCCCATGAAAATTCCACGAGTCTTTTTCAAAGAGCTGGGGCAAATAATCCTAAAATTTGTATGGAATCAGAAGAGATCCCGAATTTCTAAGGAAATGTTGAAAAACAAAAATAAAGCTGGTGGCATCACGTTACCTGATTTCAAGCTTTACTACAAAGCTGTGATCACCAAAACAGCATGGAACTGGCATAAAAACAGACACATAGACAAGTGGAACAGAGTAGAGAGCCCAGATATGGACCCTCAGCTTTATGGCCAAATAATCTTCGACAAAGCATGAAAAAATATACAATGGAAAAAAAGAGAGTATCTTCAATAAATTGTGATGGGAAAATTGGACAGCTATATGTAGAAGAATGAAACTTGACCATTCTCTTACACCATACACAAAGATAAACTCAAAATGGACCAAAGACCTCAACGTGAGACAGGAATCCATCAGAATCCTAGAGGAGAATATAGGCAGTAACCTCTTCGATATCAGCCACAGCAAATTCTTTCAAGATATGTTTCCAAAGGCAAAGGAAATAAAAGCGAAAATGAACTTTTGGGACTTCATCAAGATCAAAAGCTTCTGCACAGCAAAGGAGACAGTCAACAAAAGAAAGAGGCAACCCACGGAATAGGAGAAGATATTTGCAAATGACAGTACAGACAAAAGGTTGGTAAAGAACTTCCCTAACTCAACACACACAAAACAGATAATCATGTCAAAAAATGGGCAGAAGACATGAACAGAGACTATTTTTAAAATTTATTTTTCTTTTCAGCGTAACAGTATTCATTGTTTTTGCACCACACCCAGTGCTCCATGCAATAGGTGCCCTCCCTAAAACCCACCACCAGGCTCCCCTAACCTCCAACCCCCCCGCCCCTTCAAAACCCCTCAGGTTGGAGAAATGTCTGTTTATATCTTCTGCCCATTTTTTTTATGTTCATCATCACTAGCCATCATGGAGATTCAAATTAAATCCACATTGAGAAACCACCTCACACCAGTTATAATGGCCAAAATTAGCAAGACAGGAAACATCGTGTGTTGGAAAGAGGATGTGGAGAAAGGGGAATCCTCTTACACTGTTGGTGGAAATGCAAGATGGTGCAGCCATCTTGAGATTCCTCAAGAAGTTAAAAATAGAGTTTCCCTATGACCCTGCAATTGCGCAACTGGGTATTTACCCCAGAGATACAGATGTGGTGAAAAGAAGGGCTATCTGTACCCCAATGTTTATAGCAGCAATGGCCACGGTCGCCAAACTGTGGAAATAACCAAGATGCCCTTCAACAGATGAATGGATAGGGAAGATGTGGTCCATATACACTATGGAGTATTATGCCTCCATCAGAAAGGATGAATACCCAACTTTTGTAGCAACATGGACGGGACTGGAAGAGATTATGATGAGTGAAATAAGTCAAGCAGAGATAGTCAATTATCAATTATCATATGGTTTCACTTATTTGCGGAGCATAACAAATAACATGGAGGACATGTGGAGATGGAGAGGAGAAGGGAGTTGAGGGAAATTGGTGGGGGGGGGGAGATGAACCATGAGAGACTATGGACTCTGAAAACAACCTGAGGGTTTTTAAGGAGCAGTGGGGTGGGAGGTTGGGCGAGCCAGGTGGTGGGTGTTGTGGAGGGCATGCTTTGCATGGAGAAATGGGTGTGGTGTAAAACTATGAATTCTGTTACGCTGAAAAGAAATGAAAAAAAAAAAACTCTCAGATTGAAGCAAGGTGTTCTTTAGCTTCCAGGTGGTTGAATTCCTTCTGAACTTTTCCTTGTAGTTTAATTCCAGTTTAAAAGCATTGTGATCTGAGAATATGCAGGAAATAATCCCGGTCTTTTCGCATCATTTGAGCCCTGATTTGTGACCTAGTGTGTTGTCTATTCTGGAGAAGGTTCCATGTGCACACGAGAAGAAAGTGTATTTTTTCTTGTTTTAGGGTGGAATGTTCTGGCTACAATGACAAGACAGGAAACAACAAATGTTGGCAAGGATGTGGAAAAAGGGGAACTCTTTGCACTGTTGGTGGGAATTCACACTGGTGCAGCCACTCTGGAAATAATATGTCTGTGCACATCCCAGAGCTCAGGACATTCTGGGAAGTAAGACCATGGGATGACATGTAGTAGAGGCAGCAAGCTCTGGAGGGGAGGAGGAATCTGGTCACTTGGGGCCCTCAGGACCCTCTGACCATGAGTCCCATCCCCAGATACAGGTGCAGAGAGAGGCTGGGTAGTGACAGTTTCCTGTAGGGCTCTGTGGTGTCCGTTGCTGTGAAAAAACCCATGCTTAGTGCTCCCCTATTTTCCTGCCTCTGAGTCACAATTTCCCTTATAACCACACACTCTGGGGTATTTGTTCAGGTACCACTAAGCCTTCATTGATGCAGTCATTGCAAGATGCTAAATAACAAAAATTATATTATTTATGTCCTCTCAATTTAAAGACGTGATCATGCATATGTAATGATTTAGGTTTCAAAGGCATATTCCATGGACTGTTATAGGGGAAGAACTGCTCCAGAGCTTAGACAACATTACACAACAATCAATATCTACAAGGAGGCATCACCACCCTAGTGGAAACTGTACTTATTCATTAAAAAAACTAACCCTTACCTGGGTATCAACACAAAGTTGACACAAAAATATTCTTTCATCATGAAAATATGGTTTTAAAAGCAATGAAAGTTATGGAAATTCCATTTTATGTGTTGATAATGATACAATTCCTCTTCAGTGTCCTTTAAAATAATATAAAATTATCTAACTATCCATCTGTCATATATCTGTTCAATAGTTATCTGATCTCTATTTGAAGTCTATTTATGTAACTCAGCATTTATCCTCTTGCTGCAAGTCTTTCAGGAATATGAACATAACCCCCACAATCTCTTATTAGACCTCTAATGTTTAGATCCTAATAATCTCGAGGTCATTAACACCATTTCCTTCACGATAGTATTTGAGTGTCATTATTCCATGCCTGAATTAATGATCATCTATGTGCTGCATAATAGAAAAGTTACTCATTTTCTTTAAAGCAATATCCTCCTCCCAGAGATAGCAGGCCCCTGTGTGAGGTGGATTTTTAAGGACAAGGGAGACACCCTCCAAGCATAGGAACTGTAACTGCAAAACCCAGAGTAGGTGCCTTGTATTGGTGTCCATGCACTTGAGGACAAAGATACCACTTACTTGTTTTGCAGACATCTTGGCAGACAAAGCCCATCAGAAGAGAACATTAGGGTCAAAGATCTCCAGATGCGCCCATGCTGTGCAGGTACTTGTTCATTTGGAAATCTGTAGCTACAAAATGAGGATCCCATTAAGTATCTTTTTGAAAAATAGTTTAGCTTAAAATAAATTTTGAATCACTCGTTTATTCAACATTTATTCTTATGCTTAGAAAGTGAGGCCATCTATTGACCTGCTTTCAACACAGTTCATAGACCAAGGGCTCACCCATCCCAGAACAACATGCCTTGTGAGTTCAACAAGGAGATACCCACAGGTGGTCCTGAAAGGTCCAGAGGAGCCTGACTCTATCCCTGTCGCCTTCCAAGGACAGGCTCCTTCCCACACATGCAAACTTCTCCTCAACCTCTAGGGTAAAATCCACTCTCAGGCGTGGGAACTCACAGCTCTCTCTTCAGACAGGGTGAGGTCTCTGGGGAAGGCAGAACTGTGGTCTGGAGGAATATGAGTTTCTAGGCCCTTCTCTGTGTCTGGTGACGGCTCCGCAAGGAGATGATCCAGATGTCAGACATGGGACCATTGAGATTGTTGTGAGTGTCGTGAGTGACTGGGCCTTGAGCCCAGGTGTCCTGTCCCAGGTGCTGCTTCAGGAGTCAGGCTCATGACTGGTGAAGGGCTCACAGACACTGCACCTCACCAATGTTATCTCTGGATTCTCCATTTCATGCAGTAATTTCTGGTGGAACTGAACCCACCAACCCCAAGTGACTGTCTGCAGTGAATTTGTTTAGAAATCATAGGTAAAGCACACATGCCAGCCCATCCAACAAGAGCCACATGTCCATTTCCAGAGTCACATCCAAGAACGAGTTCTTGCAGCGACTGATCTCAGTGCCACCAAGGTCCTGGCCCTGTATTACTGCGTAGAGACATAGTGAGGGCATGGCACAGTGAGCCCAGACTCAAACCTCCCTGCAGGGACACAGGAGAGGCAGTGCTGCAGGAACAGTCAAGACACCCGGGGGCTCTCGGGTCACTAGGGTGTACTCAGGACACCAGGGGGCGCTCAGGCCCACCAAATAAAGGGTAGGTATAGCTACAGGTGAAGAAAATAAATTGTTTTCCTTCTCAGCTAGAGAAATATGTCCTGGGCTTCAGGGGTCTGGATTTTTACAGGTTCTGATATTTTATTAGTATTGTATGTTATAATCATTGAGTTTCAAGGTGAAATAATCTTTACACTAAAGTATATTTTATATGTTCTCTGGAAATAAACGTTGAAAAATATATATTCCAAAGAAATAATAATGTGCAACTATTTCCTCTTATCCTTCCAGATTTTATGAATATTTATTGATATTTCTAATTATGAAACAATTGTATTTTAATATATAACTATAAATAAATGCATAGTTTAAAAAATCCCTAGGGTAATCTATTACTAAATATTTTAATGATGTATTATTATTATTTTAATCCTATTTAATACTATTAAACATGCTTATTAAATATTTCAATATAATACTTCTATAAATAGTTCCTAAATAATAAAATTGAATGGTAGACAAAAACTACATATGTTGGAGAGGATGTGGAGAAAGGGGAACCCTCTTACACTCTTGGTGGGAATGCAAGTTGTTGCAAATTAAATAAATAATTAAATCAAATAATTTTTTTAAAAAGAAATTTAAAAAAAATATATATATATATTTAAAGTCTAGTGAGTTTCACCTTTAACTGGTGTTGGAATGTCATGCAGAAACAAATGTGAACCAGGTTCAACTTTTTCTTCCCCTCTGATGTAATTTTGGGACTTTCCTCATGACCATATATGTAGGTTAGGGGAGAGAAAGTGGTATAGCAGGATAGGGGATCATGGGCATGTGGAAAATACTTCATGTGACTTACTTGTGTCTTCAGGATCTCTTCAGAGACCATCATTTCTTCCATTGGCTGGGGGAGTATCACTGTACATGCTCCACTTGATGGCTTGGACATTCAAGTAACACCCACTTCAAAATGGACAGTTCAATTTCCATGGTGATCTAGTGACTCAGGCTTGAACCTATAGTTCCTAAGATCCAGGAACAGGCTTTCAGCTATTTCTCAAGAGAAGACTCATGGTATGCAAAGACTTGCAGGGCTTTCTTCCAAAATTTGAAAGTCTAAGACTGTGATTTACTTACCTATAGGGGCTGGCCGTAGCTCTTAACAACTTGTGCAGTGCAAACTGGACATGGGCATGTGCACGGGGTGACCGTCACCAACCCTACACCCTCTATATCTATGATGGTAACACTAATCTTAGCAGTTCTTCAAGGATCATATATCAGCATAATGTCCTATTCTTCTAGAAAGAGGTAATTATATACATCAGTATGTTCATCCCCACAAGATACCACTACACCGCCATTAAGAATGGCTACAATACAAAAAGGCTGACAATACCATATGCCAATAAGCATGTACAGAATGTAGAACGATTATTCATCTTCCAGCTGAAATTTCCCCTGCAGAAAGAACCTATGTAATTATATCCCATGGTAAGAGAGACTGAGAAGTCGCAGGCTCTGTCCTCTACAAGCTGGTGGGGGATGGTGGAGTAAATCATTCTCAGACTGTTGGACGGAGAACCAGGAGATTCGTTGGTCTATTGCTCAGTCCAAGACTACGAAAGAAAAAGAAGAGATGAGCAGTTCAGGCAATGAGTTTGAAATAAACGGGGTGACTTCCTCCTTCTTATGCCCCTGTTCTCTTCAGGTTCTCAGTGGGATGGAGGATACTAACCTCCATTCAGAAAGGAATCCAATGTAAATATCACCTAGAAGTACACTGACTCTTATGGAAATCCAAGGTTTCTGTGCAAGGTTTGTAGAGTCAGCCATGTCTGTGCTTCTCTCAAATGTGGGGGATGGACACCTCTATGACCACAACTTTCTAAGGGGACCAAGAAATGAGTCCTCCTTTTACAATATCTTAGATATTTTCTTGCTTCAAAGATGGTGTGATAAGTACCCAGTGCTTTATATTTTGAGTGTCAAAATGGAACTCTGCTGTTTTATTTCAGAATATCATACCCTTATTTCCTTCCTTCTCTGATGCAGTGGTCCTATGAAACCAACCGCTCTTTTTTCTTTATTTTTCCTTATTTTTCAAGTTTATTTCAGTGTACATGAATTCATTCTTTATGCACCACACCCAGATGCATGCAACACATGCCCTCCACAATACCCACCACCAGGCTCACTCAACTTACCATGCCCTACCACTCCAAAATCTTCAGTTTGTTTTTCTGAATCCATAGTCTCTCATGGTTCATCTCTCCCTCCAAATTCCCCCAGCTCGTGATCACTAAGACAGCATGGTACTGGCATAAAAACGGACACATCGACGAATGGAACAGAGTAGAGAGCCCAGATATGGACCCTCAACTCTATGGCCAAATAATGTTCAACGAAGAAGGAAAAAATATACAGTGGAAAAAAGACAGTCTTTTCAATAAATGGTGGTAGGTAAATTGAAAAGCTATATGTAGAAGAATGAAACTCAAACATTCTCTTACACCGTACACAAAGATAAACTTGAAATGGATAAAGGACCTCAATATGAGACAGGAATCCATCAGAATCCTAGAGGAGAACATAGGCAGTAACCACTTTGATATCAGCCACAGCAACTTCTTTCAAGATATGTCTCCAAAGGCAAAGGAAACAAAAGCAAAAATGAACTTTGGGGACTTCTTCAAGTTCAAACGCTTCTGCAGAGCCATGGAAACAGTCAATAAAACAAAGAGGCAACCCACAGAATGGGAGAAGATATTTGCAAATGACAGTACAGGCAAAAGTTTGATATCCAGGATCTATAAAGAACTTCTCAAACTCAACACACAAAAAACAAATAATCATATCAAAAAATGGGCAGAAGATATGAACAGACACTTCTCCAATGAAGACATACAAATGGCTATCAGACACATGAAAAAATGTTCATCATCACTAGCCATCAGGGAGATTCAAATGAAAACCACATTGAGATACCACCTCACACAAGTTAGAATGACCAAAATTAGCAAGACAGGAACCAACGTGTGTTGGAGAGGATGTGGAGAAAGGGGAACCCTCTTACACTGTTGGGGGGAATGCAAGTTGGTGCAGCCACTCTGAAGAACAGTGTGGAGATTCCTCAGGAAGTTGCGCTTCTGGGTATTTACTCCAAAGATACAGATGTGGTGAAAAGAAGGGCTATCTGTACCCCAATGTCTATAGCAGCAATGGCCACGGTCGCCAAACTGTGGAAAAAACCAAGATGCCCTTCCATGGACGAATGGATAAGGAAGATGTGTTCCATATACGCTATGGAGTATTACGCCTCCATCAGAATGGATGAATACCCAACTTTTGTAGCAACATGGACAGGACTGGAAGAGATTATGCTGAGTGAAATAAGTCAAGCAGAGAGAGTCAATTATCATACGGTTTCACTTATTTGCAGAGCATAACAAATAACACGGAGGACATGGGGAGATGGAGAGGAGAAGAGAGTTGAGGGAAATTGGGGGGGGGAGATGAACCATGAGGGACTATTGCCTCTGAAGAACAACCTGAGGGTTTTGAAGTGGTGGGGAATGGGAGGTTGGGGGAGTCAGGTGGTGGGTATTATGGAGGGCACGCATTGCATGGAGCACTGGGTGTGGTGCAAAAACTATGAATTCCGTTAAGCTGAAAAGAAATTAAAAAAAAAAAAAAAACGAAAAGAGAGGGAACCCAAATTAATAAAATTATGAATGAAAGAAAAAATTCCCCCAACTCCCTTCTCCTCTCCATCTCTCCATGTCCTCCGTGTAATTCCTTATTCTCCACAAGTAAGCAAAACTCTATGATACTTTACTCTTTCTCCTTGACTTATTTCATTCAGGATAATCTCTTCCAGCCACGTCCATGTTGATATAAAAGTTGGATAATCATCATTTCTGATGGAGGCATAATATTCCATAGTGTATATGGACCATATCTTCTTTATCCTTTCATCTGTTGAAGGGCATCTTGGTTTTTTCCACAGTTTGGCGACTGTGGCCATTGCTGCTATGAACATTGGGGTACACAAGGCCGTTCTTTTCACTACATCTGTATCTTTGTGGTAAATACCCAGTAGTGCAATTGCAGGATCATAGGGAAGCTCTATTTTCAATTTTGTAAGGATATCCACATAGTTTATAGTGTGCACCAACTTGCATTACCATCAACAGTGTAAGAGGGTTCCCCTTTCTCCACATCCTCTCCAACACATTTTGTTTACTGTTTCTTAATTTTGGCCATTCTAACTGGTGACAGGTGGTATCTTAATGTGGTTTTGATTTGAATCTTGCTGATGGCTGGTGATGATGAACATTTTTTTTCCTGTGTCTGTTAGCCATTCGTATGGCTTCATTGAAGAAGTGTCTGTTCATATCTTCTGCCCATTTTTTGCCATGATTATCTGTTTTTTGATGTTGAGTTTGAGGAGTTCTTTATAGATCTTGGACATCAGCCCTTTGTCTGTACTGTCATTTGCAAATATCTTCTCCCATTCCGTGGTTTGACTTTTTGTTTTGTTGACTGTTTCCGTTGCTGTGCAGAAGCCTTTGATCTTGTTGAAGTCCTAAAAGTTTTCTTTGGATTTTGTTTCCTTTGCCTTTGGAGAAAAATCTTGAAAGAAGTTGCTGTGGTCGATATCGAAGAGATTACTTCCTATGTTCTCCTCCAGGATTCTGATGGATTCCTGTCTCACGTTAAGGACTTTCATCCATTTTGAGTTTATCTTTGTATATGGAGTAAGTGAATGGTCAAGTTTCATTCTTCTGCACATACCTGTCTAATTTTCTCAGCACCATCTGTTGAAGAAACTGTCTTTGTTCCACTGTATATTGTTTTCCTCCTTTGTTGAAGATTATTAGACCATCAAATTTGAGGGTCCATATCTGGGCTCTCTACTCTGTTCCACTGGTCTTTGTGTTCCAGAACCATACCATGTGTCGTGGTAATCACAGCTTTGTAGTGAAGCTTGAAATCAGGCAACGCGATGTCCCCAGTTTTGTTTTGCTTTTTCAATATATCCTTAGAAATTCAGGGCTCTTCTATTTCCATACAAATTTTAGGATTGTTTCCCCCTGCTCTTTGAAAATTGGCGGTGGAATTTTGATCAAAACGACATTGAAAGTATAGATTTCTCTAGGCACTATAGACATTTTAACAATGTTTATTCTTCAGATCCATTAGCATAGAATGGTCGTACATCTTTTTGTATCTTCTTAATTTCTTTCATGAGTGTTCTGTAGTTCCTCCAGTACAGATCCTTAACCACTTTGGTTAGGTTTATTCCCAGGTATTTATGGTACTTGGTTCCATAGTAAATGGAATTGATTCTCTAATTTCCCTTTCTGTATTTTTATTATTAATGTATTGATTTTTGTACGTTTATTTTGTGTCCTGCCACGTTACTGAATTGCTGTATGAGTTCTAGTAGTTTGGTGGTGGAGTCTTTTGGGTTTTCCATATAAAGGATCATGTGATCCACGAAGAGAGAGAGTTTGACTTCTTCATTGCCAATTTGAATACCTTTTATTTATCTTTGTTGTCTGATTGCTGTTGCTAGGACTTCTAATACTGTGTTGAACAAGAGTGGTGAGAGTGGGCATCCTTGCCGTTTTCCTGGTCTCAGGGGGAAGGATGTCAGCTTTTCCCCATTGAGGATAATATTCGCTGTGGGTTTCTCATAGATAGATCTTATGAAGTTCAGGAATGTTCCCTCTATCCCTATACTTTGAAGCGTTTTAATCAGGAATGGATGCTGTATCTTGTCAAATTATTTTTTGCATCAATTGAGAGGACCATGTGGTTCTTCTCTCTTCTCTTATTGATTTGTTCTATCACATTGATTGATTTGAGAGTGTTGAACCCTCCTTGCAACCCAGGGATAATTCCCACCTGGTCATGGTGCAGAATCTTTTATTTTTTTGCGTCTCTCTTCCCTATATCTTAGCAAAATATTACCATTTTCCACCTGAGCTACTGCACAAAGCTCTCTCTTCGGTTAGTAATAATTCAGGTCATGATATGGTCCTTACTGGATTTTTCTGCTAATTCTCCCTCCTTGGGAACACTAATCAAACTGTAAGAGAAATGTGTAATTCACGCCTGTTGCATTCCTCCCCTCGCCCCCAGCCCTTTCGGGCCATGTTCAGTTTTCTTTATCCATCTCAACCCCACTCAATTTGGAGGTGATTTGGGTAGTGGATCCCCAAAAGGCCACAAATGCAAAGATGAAGAGTTTCCCCTCTTTGTGCCTTGATCCTCAAACGCTCTGCAGAGGGCATAATGCTGAAAGCAGGCACATGAAGTGGGGGGGGGAGTTTCAGAGAAAAAGTCAGCATTCCACATCTATGAGCTTCCTGCCGCTGTTCTTGAACATTGATTATTCTGTTCGTACCACTTAGCAGGGGACATAAGGAAAGAAGGAAGATAATTTTCTCTGAGAATCAAGACTCAGTCCATGTACTAACAGTAATACAGCCTTCCTTTCCCTCCTCTGGAGATGTCCTCCCCAGAGAGATCTAGAGCATCCCAAAAATCTGTTCGAGATCCCAGCCCATCATTCCTTACACTCATGGGAGCAAATCTCAGGAATGAGCTGAATGCCTTTGAGGGGTGTTATGAACACCGTTCCAAGTTGCTCAGGTCATATGGTGTGCATTGAAACCATTAAACAACTTCTTCCCAATATTATGTGTCAGTTTCCTTCTAGTCTATATGCCAAACCTTTAACCTGATGCTTGACACTATCTTTTTAGTCTTTCTTTTTTTTTTTTAATTTCTTTTCAGTGTAACATAATTCATAGTCTTTGCACCACACCCGGTGCTCCATGCCATGCATGCCCTCCATAATACCCACCACCTGGCTCCCCCAACCTCCCACCCCCTACCCCTTCAAAACCCTCAGGTTGTTTTTCAGAGTCCATAGTCTCTCATGGTCCACCACCCCCCCCCCAATTTCCCTCAACAACCCTTCTCTCTCCATCTTTTTAATGTATTGTTGGATCCTATTATGTAGGATCTTGTTGTGAATCATAGCATCCATATTCATTAGGGATATTTGTCTGAAATTCTCATTTTTGATAGGGTATTTGCCTGGTTTAGGGATCAGAATAATTCTGGCTTCATAAAGAGTGTCTGGAAGTTTTCCTTCAGCGTCAATTTTTTTCTTGATACAGCTTCAGGAGAATAGGTATTATTTCTTCTTTGAAAGTTTCTTAGAATTCCCCAGGGAAACTGTCATGTTTTGGGCTCTTGTTTTATGGAAGGTTTTTGATAAATGCTTCAATCTCAACACAAAAGAATGGAAATAATCAACATTAGAGAAGCAATCAATGAGATAGAAACTAGAGATACAGAAGAATGCATCGACAAAACTAGAAGCTGGTTTTTTGAAAGAATTCATAAGATTGATAAACTATGGGCCAAACTAATCCAAAAGAAAAGAGAGAGGACCAAAGTTAATAAAATTATGAATGAAAAGGGAGAGATCACAGCTAACACCAAGGGAATATAAACAATCATCATAAATTATTATTAACATTTAAATACCAGTAAGTTGGGACGCCTGGGTGGCTCAGTTGGTTAAGCAGTTGCCTTCGGCTCAGGTCATGATCCCAGACTCCTGGGATCGAGTCCCGCATCGGGCTCCTTGCTCAGCAGGGGTCCTGCTTCTCCCTCTACCTCTGTCTGCCACTCTGTCTGCCTGTGCTCACTCTCTGTCAAATAAATAAAATCTTTAAAAAAATAAAAAATAAATACATACCAGTAAGTTCAGCAACCTAGATGAAATGGATGCATTTCTGGAAACCTCTAAACTTTCAAAACAGAATAAGGAAGAAATTGACAACCTGAATAGACCAACTGCTGTTTAAATGTACAAAACCCATTGAATATTATCCAATAAGCATATAATTTTGCAGTAAGTGACTGTTGCCACCTGAGGTCCAGGCACAAAATCTCACCCAAGTCACATAGAGAAGACGACATTCATCGACAATAAGATAGGAGCTTGGAGCAGGAAGTCAGAGGTGTCCAGCAGTGAGAATGTCAGGGATATTGTCAGCAGCACTCAGTATCCCAGTGGAGTGAACACTGCTGCATTGTGAATGGTTTGGCTGGATGGCAGTGTTCTTGATGCACAGGATCATTTCAGGAATGGAACCTACTGGATCCAGAGATAGAACACAAGTCCTCTGCTCACCCAGCAGTGTCAAAGGGACTGATCTAAGAAAAACTAAATTGAGGTTGACCAAAACTGCACCTGAAACTGAATTCCTCCATCTTGTCATTTTCTTTCAGATTCTACCTTCTCTTTTGTGTTACAAAAGTCAGTTATGATCTCTCCTCCTGAGAGGAACAGCTTTATGTAGAAGAGGTCAGATAGTGTTGAAGGCTTGGTGCTTCAGAGAGGTCTCTGGTGTGTGCTGTGTGTTCTCTGCTGTTCTGTTTTAGCAGAACTTGCCTTCAGGCCAGTTGTCTGCAGAACCTCTCCTTGTCTGCCATGGTCAGTGTTTGGTCCTTAGCCAGAATGTGGGAGTTTTAAGTATGTGTGCTCTGCTGGGCTTGTTAAATAGACCTCATACCACTTCCTCAGAACTGAGGCCCTGCAGAATTCCCTGGCCAGGAGATGTGGAGTGTGCAGGGTACATCCACTCTGGAAAACAGGGTGTAGATTCACCCAAAGACTTAAAAGTAGAACTACACTATGATTCAGCAATCACACGACTGGATATTTAACCCAAAGAGCACAAAAAGAGTGGTTTACCGAGAACCGCACACCCTATATTAACAGCAGCATTATTTACAATAGCCAAACTATGGAAACAGCACAAGTGTCCGCTCACTGATGAATTATAAAGAAGAAGTGGTATATGCTGAGAGAGTGGAACATTACTCACTCATAAAAAAGAATGAAATCTTACCATTTCCAATGACTTGGATGGAGCTGGAGTGATTTATACTAAGTGTCTTAGTCAGTGAAAGACAAATACCATATGATTTCACTCGTATGTTGAACTTAATAAACAAAATAAACGAGGAAAGGGCGGGAAGAAGGAGACAAAACAAGAAACACAGTTAACTACAGATAACAGACTGACAGTTATCAGAGAGGTGGCACATGGAGGTGGATTCCATAGGTTTGGGTCTTGTTAAATATGTCCTATGTTAAATAACTGTAATTAAAAAAAAAAAAAAAACTTAAAAAATACCTACAAGCAGTGATTTTGTTCATTCTCCTGAACTTCACAACATACCACAGAAGGATTTTTCCATTAAACAAAAATGATATTATTCAGGGATTTACTAATTACCACTTCTGTGAAACTGAATGGTTAACAAGCTACCAAGATGCAAATTCTTGAACTCCTATTTCTATAAAGTGACCAACTGGGAAACATAACTAATACCTATATTTTTAAAGTTTTATAGCTTGTAGGGTTAGGGAGTCCATTGCTTATTTTTAAATTTTGCTTCTTGACTATTCATTTCCTTTATTTTAACTTTTGCATAATTGTCCTTCTGTTTATGTCATTTATATGCGACAGAAGAAAATAACAACACAACTGGTAAACATTAACATACTTTATGTATCTCAACTCTACTCGGTTAAACTAGTAACACCAGGAAACTCTTGCAAAGGTGCGGATGACATCCAATGAGGGTCAAGACTAAGGTCCAGTCCTGAGGCCCTGATCATGGCAGGGCTGGTCCACATGTCAGGTGTGGTGGAAGAAACGAGACTCTATTGGAGGTGCTTCAGTGTGAAATCATGTGGTGTATATGCTTGTCACCATTGCATTTTACATTTCAAAAATTTAAGATTCTACATATTATATGGTGTATTTTTTTCTAAAATAAAACAATTAAAGGCAGGCATTTTTAACAACTAACAGAAAATTTACTCTCATTTATTTAGTGAATGTTTTTAAAGGTTCAAAATAATTTGAATATTTTCTCTTATTTAGGTTGAAAGACAGAAATTTGGTCTCAAAAGTCATGATCATTGGGCTCTAGAGTAATGAGCCTCAACTCTTGCATTTATCCATTTTCTCTCTGACTGGTTATAGACATTAATTAATTAAAACAGTCATGACTCTCTATGTGGTGCCTTATGGGTTGGCATTTCCTAACTCGTTTGTGCCCGTACTTCACTGGCAGCTGTCCAAACAACCTGCATCCCACATTCTGCCCAAGTGTGGTTGTACTTGGGATCCTGGGCCAGTCTGTTTCACAGCGGTGCATCTGAGAACTCAGGAAGTATGGACAAGTGTCAGCTGGCCTTCCCTTGCAATTCCCATTCCTCTTCAGAGAACAAGTCCAAGCTTGAGGATGCATGTTTATGATGTGTTGTTCCCCTGGTCCTCATTCCCTGACACCACACATGTCTTCCAGTACCTGTTGCTTTTTTTCTTTTTTTTAAATTTTTAATTTAAATTTTATTAGTCACCACACAGTATAATATTGGTTTCTGGAATATAATTCAGTGAATTATCCCCTATATACAACATCTAGTGTCCTTCAAAACCAGTGCCTTCGGGCGCCTGGGTGGCTCAGTGAGTTAAGCCTCTGCCTTTGGCTCAGTTCATGATCTCAGCGTCCTGGGATCAAGTCCCACATTGGGCTCTCTGCTCAGCAAGGAGCCTGCTTCCTCCTCTCTTTCTCTCTGCCTGCCTCTCTCCCTACTTGTGATCTCTCTCTGTCAAATAAATAAATTAATTTTAAAAAACAGTACCTTCTTTTATTCATCATCCATCTTCTTCATCATCCATCACCCCAGTCCTCACTTGTCTCCCTCCATCAACCTGCGGTTTGTTCTCTATTACTAAGAGTCACTTATGGTTGTTTCCCTCCCTCATTTTTTTTCATCTCCCACATCCCTTATGTTCATCTGTTCTCCTTAATAAATTCCACATATAAGTTACAAATGAGAGAAGATATTGCAAAAGACATATCTGATAAAGTTTAATATCCATAATCTATAAAGACTTTACCACGCTCAACACCCAAGGAATGCAGTTAGGAAATGGTCAGAAGAAAGGAATAAAGACTTGTTGAAAGAAGACATTCAGATGACTATCAGATACATGAAGATACGCTCAATGTCAGTCATCCTCAGGGAAGCACAAATCAAAACCATGGAAAGATGTCACCTCATACCTGTCAGAATGACTAAAATACAATACCTGCTGAAGAGAATTCTCAGACCAATGGCAATTTCATTAGTGATTCACATCAAATATTATTAGAAACATATAGAGACGTGGTTTCTAGGACTACTCCTCCGAGGACAAGCAGCTGACCCTCACCTTACTGGGAGAGGGGACATTTCCCATACAATAGAACCTCTGAATTTATACCATCAGGAGGGAAAGTCCTCAGCAGTATGAGGCACCTGATAGATCATAGGGACTTGATTCAAGATTCCTGTTCCCCTCTGAATACAGTAAATATAGCAGGATATTGTAGCCAAGGAACACAGTGAGGAGCTCAAGTAAAGGAGGTAAGTATGAGGAGATATCCTTTCAACAGGACAATATTTAGTGGTTACACTGAGAGGGTAACTCCTCGCATGTTGGATAAATGGGGAAGGGAAAAGCGGAGTCCCTGTATCTCTGCAAGGATCTGTGACACCTGCTGGTGCACTGGGACCATCATGGTGCACTCACAATCCCTCTGACTCAAGAACCACGGAGCTCATGATCAAGAACAAGAGGTTGGTTGATGCTGGTCTCCTCTCTGGGGTTTCCAGCTACATCCTCTGTTAACTTCTCCCAGACAGAAGCATGGTAAGCAGTTTGTAAATTTGTGGAAATACAAAAGAGTCCTCCATTTTTGGAATAAACCACCAAAATAGCAATAACCAAACGTTCCAAGGGCTAAGGATTAGGATAAATAAAATTGATATCACCATGGCAATAAATATGAGTGTAGAAGTACAATGATCTCCATTTCAGGAATGAAAATTTGTCTTTTACTAACAGCATGCTTTCTGATCTCACAGATCTGACATTCTGACGTTAACTGTTTAACTAATAATTCTGTTCTTTTATCTTTATTTAAAGTTCTCCATTGATGTGTACAAAGAGAACAGGTGTAAATGCAACCTTGTGGTTTTTGATAACACACAGCATCTCCATAAGCTCTGTGAGTCTCTATTAAGGCTTCTCAGTGTCTACAAGTTTCAATGACAGAAAGACCTGGTAGATACACATAAGACTACTGGGACTTCTGGAAATTCAGAAAGCCTGAAAATCTCATGTTCAGCTCTGTCCTGAAGGAGGTTCAAGGGAGCAAACAGTTCCCATAGGTAGGAGCACAGACTCTGACCCTGGGGCTCAATTTCGCCTGCTGTGCTCACGTGGAAATTCACACATCCATTCTGTGTGGCAGTGTGTACATATACACTGGTAAAAATAGTGGTAAAATTGGCACCTGCATCATGATAATGGGGTACCTTGTGAAAAAAGGAAGATAATGGCTGCTAAGCAGTTTCTCTAGCAAAATCACAAAAAAGAAGAGTGTAGTTTCCTCGAAGATATCATGGTGATCAAATTCCCCCAGGACAATCACAACTGCTCTAGGTCACTGCCATCATGGGGTTGCTACCTGGAAAGTGTGTTATATACTCGGAGAAGATGCAAATAGGGCCTTCCCCCTGCCTATTAAAACAGCCCAGCCCTGACCATGCATCTGGGAGAAGAACCCCAGCACTAGGATTCCAGGTGTTCCAAACAGTAATCAAGACAGAACACAGACAACTCATTATGGAGTTTGTGCTTGGCTGGGTTTTCCTGGTTGCTCTTTTAAAAGGTAATTCATGGTGAACAAGAGATCTTGAGTATGAGTGTGGATATGAATGAAAGTAATCATGGATGTGTGGCAGTTTCCTGACCATGATGTCTTGTGTCTGCAGGTGTCCAGTGTGAGGTGAAGCTCGTGGAGTCTGGGGTAGACCTGGTGAAGCCTGGGGGGTCACTGAGACTCTCCTGTGCAGCCTCTGGATTCACCTTCAGTAGCTACCACATGAGTTGGGTCTGCCAGGCTCTGGGGAAGGGGCTGCAGTGGGTCGCATGGATTAGCAATGATGGAAGTAGCACAAGGTACACAGACTCTATGAAGGGCTGATTCCCCATCCCCAAAGACAATGGCAAGAACACGCTGTATCTGCAGATGAACAGCCTGAGAGCCCAGGAGACAGTCATGTATTACCGTGCAATGACACCATGAGGGGACATCAGTGTGAGCCCAGAGAGAAACCTCACTGTAGGAGAGGATAGGGACCAAATGGGATGCACATTCCTCACCAATTCTGCCTTTAAGCCCCATGAGCAACTGCAGATGGTGGTTATGGGCACGTTTCCTGTCAGGATCTGGTGATTCCTCTCCACAAAACACTTTCTCTCAGGGCCGTCTCTGCACACATGACTCTGTGCTTAACTCTTCACTCTGACTTTGAAAATTTGTTCTAATGGGAAAACAATTATAGTAAAATGCACAAAATACAGAGTCACTCATGTTGTTTATTCCTGTCCCCAAATACCAATGAATCACGAATATCCGAGGCTCATCATCAATTTTACAGGAATCCCAGAGGCACTCAGAATGCATCACAGGTCCACCCAGCTCAATGTACAAACTTGATAGAAGGGGCATAAAGTTCATATTGGACATGAGACCACCAGAGGCATCAACAATCCAAAGTAAAAGAAGAAAGTGTCTTGGGGGGACTCTCACTGTCTTAAACAAAGCTCAGAGCATCAATGTTACTGACATCAGAAAGCAGTGGCACCCCCACCAGGTGTGTTGTGGAAGTGGAGCCTGAACATTATGTGCGCGCACACACATACACACACACACACTCACACAAGAGTATAAAAACTTCATCACTTTCTCTTACTTAATTTTTCTGCAGCAAAGGTGGTCCTGAGACAAAAATATGCAGCACACAAGAAGAACTCAAGAAGCAAGAAAAATCTATAAGACATCACCTAACATTACACTTGAATGACCTAGAGAAAGTACAAAGACTGAAGCCTACATACAGCAGAAGGTAGGAAATACTAAAGACTAGAGAATAAATAAATAATATAAAAAACAAACAAAAAAAAAGTGATGGGGGGGAACAACATGGCGGGGAACTAGGAGGAGGCGCTGGTTCAACCTGTCCCCTAAAATGAGCTGATTACCTACAAAGGAACTCCGATCACCCATGAAATCAGCCTGAGATCAAATTCTACACGTCATGATCTCGACAGGGGCAGAAGACGCCAGTGGGCAGGTAAAGTGGAGGGGGAACGCCGGACTGGTATCAGAAGATAAACAAAAGGGGGAGAGAGCCACCAGAGGTGACCCCCTGGGAAGTAATACCCCAATACGAGAGTGCCCTACGACTGGGGACAAGCATTTACTTGAAGTCTGATAGAAAGCACTCAAAAAGAGCAAAGGATCGCAGGGGGAAATTGTGGGAATTGGAACGGTTAGGGACAGGAGCTTAAGTCCCCCATGGAGGACAGACAAGCCGGGCACTCAGCAAGAGAGAGTGCAGCGGAGAAACCAGGTCTTGGTCCATGAGACTTGAGGAGACCTCCTAAGGGCACTGGGCCTGTGGCAGGGGCTGGGACGCTTGAGGGGCAGAAACAGCCTTTTTGCAGTCCCCAGGAGAGCGCTGCGCTGCGCTAGCAGAGCCTGAGATGGGCTCCACCCCCTCCCCTGAGAGAGGCGCCGCAGCTCCAGCCAGTTGTTCTGGGACCTGGAAAGTCTGAGCTATCCCAGCCCGGGCCAGCGGGGAAATCGCAGTGTGCATTCGCTGCTTGGAACCTTTTAATGTGCTGTTGGATCCTGTTTGCTAGGATCTTGTTGAGAATCTTAGCATCCATATTCATCAGTGATATTGGTCTGAAATTCTCCTTTTTGGTGTGGTCTTTGCCTGGTTTGGGGATCACGGTAATACTGGCTTCATAAAAAGAGTCTGGAAGTTTTCCTTCTGCTTCAATTTTTTGAAAGAGCTTCAGGAGAATAGGTGTTATTTCTTCTTTGAAAGTTTGGAGGAATTCCCCAGGGAATCCGTCAGGCCCTGGGCTCTTGTTGTTTGGGAGGTTTTTGATCACTACTTCAATCTCGGTACTAGATATCGATCTATTCAGGTTGTCAGTTTCTTCCTGGTTCAATTGTGGGAGTTTATATTTTTCCAGGAATGCATCCATTTCATCTAGGTTGCTTTTTTTTTAGCATTTTATTATTTTTTCTATTTTTTTGATTTTTTTATTTCTTTTTTTAATTTCTTTTCAGTGTAACAGAATTCATAGATTTACAACACACCCAGTGCTCCATGCAATGCGTGCCCTCCATAATACCATCACCAGGCTCCCCCAACCTCCCAACCCCTGCCCCTTCAAAACCCTCAGGTTATTTTTCAGAGTCCATAGTCTCTCATGGTTCATCTCCCCCCCCCCCTAATTTCCCTCAACACTCTTCTCCTCTCCATCTCCCCATATCCTCCATGTTATTTGTTATGTTCCGGAAAAAAGTGAAACCATATGAAAATTGACTCTCTCTGCTTGACTTATTTCACTCAGCATAATCTCTTCCACTCCCGTCCATGTTGATACAAAAGTCGGGTATTCATCCTTTCTGATGGAGGCATAATACTCCATAGTGTATATGGGCCACATCTTCCTTATCCATTCGTCTGTTGAAGGGCATCTTGGTTCTTGCCACAGTTTGGCGACCGTGGCCATTGCTGCTATAAACATTGGGGTACAGATGGCCCTTCTTTTCACCACATCTGTATCTTTGGGGTAAATACCCAGTAGCGCAATTGCAGGGTCATAGGGAAGCTCTATTTTTAACTTCTTGAGGAACCTCCACACTCTTCTCCAGAGTGGCTGCACCAACTTGCATTCCCACCAAGAGTGTAAGAGGGTTCCCCTTTCTCCACATCCTCTCCAACACACGTTGTTTCCTGTCTTGCTGATTTTGGCCATTATAACTCGTGTGAGGTGGTATCTCAATGTGGTTTTAATTTGTATCTCCCTGATGGCTAGTGATGATGAACATTTGTTCATGTGTGTGATAGCCATTTGTATGTCTTCATTGGAGAAGTGTCTGTTCATATCTTCTGCCCAATTTTATATATGATTATCTGTTTTGCATGTGTTGAGTTTCAGAAGTTCTTTATAGATCCTGGATATCAACCTTTTGTCTGTACTGTCATTTGCAAATATCTTCTCCCATTCCGTGGGTTTCCTCTTGTTTTCTTGACTGTCTCCTTTGCTATGCAGAAGCTTTTGATCTTGATGAAGTCCCAAAAGTTTATTTTTGCTTTTGTTTCCTTTGCCTTTGGTGACATATCTTGAAAGAAGTTGTTGTGGCTGATATCAAACTTCTCTCTTCGCAGATGACATGGTACTTTATATAGAAAACCCAAAAGACTCCACCCCCAAAGTACTAGAACTCATACAGCAATTCAGTAACGTGGCAGGTTACAAAGTCAATGTACAGAAATCAGTGGCTTTCTTATACACTAACAATGAAAATACTGAAAGGGAAATTAGAGAATCGATTCCATTTACTAGAGCACCAAGAACCATAAGATACCTGGGAATAAACCTAACCAAAGAGGTAAAGAATCTGTACTCGAGGAACTACAGAACACTCATGAAAGGAACTGAAGAAGACGTAAAAAGATAGAAGACCATTCCATGTTCCTGGATCGGAAGAATAAACATTGTTAAAATGTCTATACTACCTAGAGCAATCTATACTTTTAATGCCATTCCCATCAAAATTCCACTGGTATTTTTCAAAGAGCTGGAGCAAATAATCCTAAAATTTGTATGGAATCAGAAGAGACCCCGAATCGCTAAGGAAATATTGAAAAACAAAAATAAATCTGGAGGCATCTCATTACCCGATTTCAAGCTTTACTACAAAGTTGTGATCACCAAGAGAGCATGGTACTGGCATCAAAACAGACACATAGACCAATGGAACAGAGTAGAGAGCCCAGATATGGACCCTCAACTCTATGGTCAAACAATTTTCGACAAAGCCAGAAAAAATATACAGTGGAAAAAAGACAGTCTCTTCAATAAATGGTGCTGGGAAAATTGGACAGCTATATGTAGAAGAATGAAACTCGACCATTCTCTTACACCGTACACAAAGATAAACTCGAAATGTATAAAGGACCTCAATGTGAGACAGAAATCCATCAGAATCCTAGAGGAGAACATAGGTAGTAATCTCTTTGATATCATCTAGGTTGCTTAACTTATTGGCATATAACTGTTGATATTACCTTCTGATGATTGTTTCTACTTCTTTGGTGTTAGTTGTGATCTCTCCCTTTTCATTCATAATTTTATTAATTTGAGCTCTCTCTCTTTTCTTTTGGATTAGTGTGGCCAATGGTTTATTGATCATATTGATTCATTCAAAAAACCAGCTTCTAATTTCATTGATATGTTCTACTGTATCTCTAGTTTCTACCTCATTCATCTCTGCTCTAACCTTGATTATTTCCCTTCTTATGCGTGGAGTTGGTTTCATTTGTTGTTGATTCTCCATTTCTTTAAGGTGTAGAGACAGCCGTTGTATTCTGGAACATTTCTTGCAGTCTTGAGCTGCCCAGACACCTGCCACTGTTGTGGTTTTGAGTACAAGCAGGACACACAGGTGTCCCCAGAGATCACGGCTGGGAACTTGCTCTGCAGCACCCAGAGGGGAATGGACTGAGGCTTCTCTCAGGGAGGGAGGTCTGGGTGCAGTTTGCTTTCCTCTAAACCTCCAAGAACCATTGGGAGTTGCCAAGGGGAGAGAACACAAATGAACAGACATAAAAACCTCCAGAGAACAAAAGCCTGAAGGCCCGGTTTCCTCAGAGCCCACTCCTTGGAGGGGGACGGGAGGACTTAATTTGGGAAACACTGCCTGAAAACCCATGCAGCAGTTCCCTCCCCCAGAAAGCCAACCGGCCAAGAAGACAACAATCACTACAACTTCATAGATACAATATTTAATTTTTAATTCGTTCCCACTATTCTGGTTCATTTTTTTATTTTTTTTTTATTTTTTATGTAGATTTCTTTAGCCTATTTACCATCACAGTGAGATGTCCAGTACATCAAAACACATTCTTCATGAAAATTTTCCAAATATAGCAAATGGAAACAGCGTTCATGTACTAGAGGCAGAATGGTACCCCCCCCCAAGATTTTAGATTCTCGAAACACCTCGAGACACCTAATAGTAAGAATGAGGAATTATAATACTAGAGAAACTCTCTTGAAGGCAGCTAGGACAAAGAACCTCCTTACGTACAGACAAAAGCCCATCAGAATAACGTCAGACCTGTCCACAGCAACCTGGCAAGCCAGAAAGGGCTGGCAAGATATATTCAGGGCACTAAATGAGAAGAACATGCAGCCAAGAATACTTTATCCAGCAAGACTGACATTCAAAATGGATGGAGAGATAAGGAGTTTCCAAGACCAGCAAGGCTTAAAAGAGTTTGCAAACACCAAGTCGACATTGCACGAAATATTAAGGGGGGTTCTATAAAAGAGGAAAAACCCCAACAATATCATTGTACAAAAACATAGAGTCAATCTACAGAAAGAAAGACTTCAAAGGTGACATGATGTCAATAAAAATGTATCAATCAATAATCACTCTCAATGCGAATAGCCTAAATGCGCCCATAAAACGACACAGGGTTGCAGATTGGATAAAATGACAGGACCCATGCATATGTTGTCTACAGGAGACCCATTTCAAACCTAAGAATACACCCAGATTGAAAGTGAAGGGATGGAGAAACATCTTTCATGCCAATGGGCCTCAAAAGAAGGACGGGTTAGCGATTCTCATATCAGATAAATTAGATTTTAAACTAAAGACTGTAGTCAGAGATACAGAAGTACACTACATCCTTCTTAAAGGGACGATCCACCAAGATGATCTAACAATTGTTAATATCTATGCCCCCAATATAGGAGCAGCCAATTACATAAGAAAACTATTAATCAAGATAAAGAGTCATATTGATATGAATACATTGATAGTAGGAGATCTTAACATGCCTCTCTCAGTAATAGACAGATCATCCATGCAGAAAATGAATAAAGAAACAAAAGCATTGAATGACACATTGGACCAGATGGACCTCATAGATATACACAGAACATTCCACCCTAAAACAACAGAATACACATTCTTCTCAAGTGCACATGGAACCTTTTCCAGAATAGACCACATACTGGGTCACAAATCAGGAATCAACTGATACCAAAAGATTAATATTATTCTCTGCATATTCTCAGATCACAATGCTTTGAAACTGGAGCTCAACCACAAGGAAAAGTTCGAAAGGAATTCAAACACCTAGAAGTTAAATACCACCTTGCTCAAGAATGCTTGGATCAACCAGGAGATCAATGAAGAACTTAAACAATTCATGGAAACCAATGAGAATGAAGACACTTCGGCCCTAAACCTATGGGATAGAGCAAAGGCGCTCCTAAGGGGCAAATACACAGCCATCCAAGGCTCCCACAAAAAAATTGAAAGATCCAGAACACAACAGCTATCTCTACACCTTAAAGAACTGGAGAATCAAAAACTAATTAAACCAACTCCACACACAAGAAGGGAAATAATCAAGGTTAGAGCAGAGATGAATGAGGTAGAAACTAGAGATACAGTAGAACTTATCAATGAAACTAGAAGCTGGTTTTTGAAAGAATCAATAAGATCGATAAACGATTGGCCACACTAATCCAAAGGAAAAGAGAGAGAGCTCAAATTAATAAAATTATGAATGAAAAAGGAGAGATCACAACTAACACCAAAGAAGTAGAACCAATCATCAGAAGGTGTTATCAACAGATATATGCCAATAACTTAAGCAACCTAGAGGAAATGTAGGCATTCCTGGAAACATATAAACTCCCAAAATTGAACCAGGAAGAAAGTGACAACCTGAATAGACCGATATCTAGTAACGAGATTGAAGCAGTGATCAAAAACCTCCCAAAAAACAAGAGCCCAGGACCTGACGGATTCCCTGGGGAATTCTACCAAACATTCAAAGAAGAAATAACACCTATTCTCCTGAAGCTGTTTCAAAAAATTGAAGCAGAAGGAAAACCTCCAGACTCTTCTTATGAAGCCAGCATTACCCTGATCCCCAAACCAGGCAAAGACCACACCAAAAAAGAAAATTTCAGACCAATATCACTGATGACTATGGATGCTAAGATTCTCAACAAGATCCTAGCAAACAGGATCCAACAGCACATTAAAAATATCATCCACCATGACCAGGTGGGATTCATCCCTGGGTTACAAGAGTGGTTCAACATTCTCAAATCAATCAATGTGATTGAACAAATCAATAAGAGAAGAGAGAAGAACCCCTTGGTCATCTCAATTGATACAGAAAAAGCATTTGACAAAATCCAGCATCCATTCCTGATTCAAACGCTTCAAAGTATAGGGATAGAAGGAACATTCCTGGGCTTTATAAAATCTATCTATGAAAGACCAACAGCAAACATCATCCTCAATGGGAAGAAGCTCACAACCTTCCTGTTGAGATCAGGAACAAGACAAGAATGCCCACTCTCACCACTCTTGTTCAACATAGTATTAGATGTCCTAGCAACAGCAATCAGACAACGAAGAGAAATTGGCAATGAAGAAGTCAAACTCTCTCTGTTCGCAGATGACATGATACTTTATATGGAAAACCCAAAAGACTCCACCCCCAAACTACTAGAACTCATACAGCAATTCAGTAACGTCGCAGGATACAAAGTCAATGTACAGAAATCAGTGGCTTTCTTATACAATAACAATGAAAATACAGAAATAGAAATTAGAGAATCGATTCCATTTACTATAGCGCCAAGAATCATAAGATACCTAGGGATTAAAACTAACCAAAGAGGTAAAGGATCTGTAGTCGAGGAACTACAGAACACTCATGAAAGAAATTGAAGTAGTTACAAAAAGATGGAAGACCATTCCATGCTCTTGGATCGGAAGAATAATCATTGTTAAAATGTCTATACTACCTAGAGCAATCTATACTTTTAATGCCATTCCCTTCAAAATTCCACCGGTATTTTTCAAAGAGCTGATGCAAATAATCCTAAAATTTATATGGAATCAGAAGAGACCCCGAATCGCTAAGGAAATGTTGAAAAACAAAAATAAAACTGGTGGCATCTCAATACCTGATCTCAAGCTTTACTACAAAGCTGTGATCACCAAGACAGCATGGTTATGGCATAAAAACAGACACATAGACCGATGGAACAGAGTAGAGAGCCCAGATATCGACCCTCAACTCTATGAACATAACAAAACTAATAAGAAGACTGAATCCATAATCTGAAATCTTCTGCCTCCATTAGTGAGGGCATGTGACCTAATGAACACTGGGTATTAAAAGGAATGATGAATCATTGAACACTATATCAAAAAAAGATGATATACTATATGTTGTTTAATTGAATTTGAATTAAAAAATAAAATAAAATCTTCTGCACCCAAAACAAAAAACAAACAAATAAATAAATAAAACATTCCAGAGTAGAAAAAAATATACAATGGAAAAAAGACAGTCTCTTCAATTAATGGTACTGAGAAAATTAGAGAACTATGTGTAGAAGAATGAAATTCCACCATTATCCTACATGATACACAAAGATAAACTTGAAATGGATAAAAGACCTCATCATGAGGCAGGAATCCATCAGAACATAGAGGAGAACATAGGCAGTAACCTCTTCAACATCGGCCACAGCAACTTCTTTCAAGATATGTCCTCAAAGACAAAAGTGAAAATGAACTTTTTGGACTTCATTGAGATATAAAGCTTCTGGAAAGCAAAGAAAATAGTCAGATGTAGAGGAGAAGTCAACAAAACAAAGAGGGAATCCAAGGAATGGGAGAAGATATCTGCAAATGACAGTATACACAAAAGGTTGATATCCAGTATCTATAAAGAACTTCTCAAACTCAACACACACAAATAATCATATAAAAATGGGCAGAAGATATGAACAGACACTTCTCCAATGAAGACATACAAATGGCTATCAGACACATGAAAAAATGTTCATCATCACTAGCCATCAGGGAGATTCAAATTAAAACCACATTGAGATACCACCTCACACCAGTTAGAATGGCCAAAATTAACAAGACAGGAAACAACGTGTGTTGGAGAGGATGTGGAGA
>PISX010017924.1:0-12367 GCA_004024625.1 Mellivora capensis | reverse complement strand
GAGTTGGTGCAGCCACTCTGGAGAACAGTGTGGAGATTCCTCAAGAAGTTAAAAATAGAGCTTCCCTATGACCCTGCAATTGCACTACTGGGTATTTACCCCAAAGATACAGATGTGGTGAAAAGAAGGGCTATCTGTACCCCAATGTTTATAGCAGCAATGGCCACGGTCGCCAAACTGTGGAAAGAACCAGGATGCCCTTCAACAGACGAATGGATAAGGAAGATGTGTTCCATATACACTATGGAGTATTATGCCTCCATCAGAAAGGATGAATACCCAACTTTTGTAGCAACATAGTCGGGACTGGAAGAGATTATGCTGAGTGAAACAAGTCAAGCAGAGAGAGTCAATTATCATATGGTTTCACTTATTTGTGGAGCATAACAAATAACATGGAGGACATGGGGAAATGGAGAGGAGAAGGGAGTTGAGGGAAATTGGGGGAGAGGTGAACCATGAGAGACTATAGACTCTGTAAAACAACCTGAGGGTTTTGAAGGGTCAGGGGGGTGGGAGTTTGGGCGAGCCAGGTTGTGGGTATTATGGAGGGCATGCATTGCATGGAGCACTGGGTGTGTTGTAAAAACTATGAATTCTGTTACGCTGAAAAGAAATTTAAAAAAAACAGGAAAATAATAAAAATAAAAATAATAAAAAGTTACAAAAAATAAAAAAAATAAAGTTGAAGGTCCATATCTGCATTGTCTACTCTGTTCCATTGGTCTAACTGTCTGTATTTGTACCATCACCATGCTGTGTTGGTGAACCCTACTCTGTAATATAGCTTTAAATCAAGCAATGTATTGCCCCCAGCTTTGTTATCCTTTTTCAACATTTCCTTGTTGATTGGGGATCTTCTGGTTCTATGCAAATTTTGGGATTGTTTGGTCGAGCACTTATCAGCATGGCATTGAAAGTATAGGTCGTTCATGGCACCATAGATATATTGACAATATTTATTCTTCCAAACTATGAGCATGAAATATTTTTCCATCTTTTTGAGTCTTCCTCCATTTCTTTCACAAGTGTTCTGTAGTTTCTGGAGTACAGATCCTTTACCTCTTTGGTTAGGTTTATTCCAAGGTATTTTATTATTTTGTGCTATTGTAAATGGATTCAAGTCTCTATTTTCTCTTTCCACAGGTTCATTGTTAGTGTACATGAAAGCAACTGATTTCTGTACATGGGTTTTGTATCCTGCCACATTACTGAATTGCTGCATGAGTTCTAGTTGTTTGGGGGTGGAGTATTTTGGTTTTATATATGAAGTATCATGTCATCTGTGAAGAGAGAGAGTTTGACTCCTTCTTTGCCCATTTGAATACATTTTATTTCTTTTTGTTGTCTTATTACTGTTGCTAGAACTTCTAGTACTATGCTGAACAATAGTGGGTAAAGGGGACAACCTTGTCATGTTCCTGATCTTAAGGGAATGATATTTGCTGTGGATTTTTCATAGAGGGAATTTATGAAACTGAGGGATGTTCCCTCTATCCCTACACTCTTAAGAGTTTTAATCAGGAAAGGATTCTGTATTTTATCGAATGCTATTTCTGCATCAATTGAGAGGACCATGTTGCTCTTCTCTCTTACTAATTTGTTCTATCCCATTGACTGATTTGCAAATGTTGAATGGACCTTTCAGCCCAGGGAACGTCCCACTTGTTCATGATGGATAATCCTTTAAATGTACAATTGTTTGCAATTATCTAGGATCTCCTTGACACTTTTGGCATCCATAATTATCGGGGATATGGTCTGAAATTCTCCTAATTGATGGGGTCTTTGCCTGGTTTGGGGTCAAGGTAATTCTGGCCTCATAGAATGAGCCTGGAAGTTTTCCATCTGTTTATACTTTTCAAAAAAAGGATCAGGAAAATAGGTATTATTTCTTCTTTGAATATTTAGTAGAATTCCACACAGAGTCCAACACGTCCTGGACTCCTGTTTTAGGGAGTTTTGTGATCACTGCTTCAATCTCCTTAATGGTTATTGGTCTATTCATGTTGTCAATGTCTTCCTGTTTCAGTCTTGGAAGTTTACTGATTTCCAGGAATGCATCCATTTCTTCGAGGTTTCTTAAATTATTGACATATAGCAGTTGATAATAATTTCTGATGATTGTATCTATTTCCTTGGTGTTAGTAATGATCTCTCCACTTTCATTCATAATTTAATAATTTACTAATTTAATTTATGTAATTTAATAATTTAATAATATAATAATTTAATAATTTGGGTTCTTTCTCTTTACTTTTGGATAATTCTGGCCTGTCGCTTATTGATCTTACCAATTCTTTCAAAGAACCAGCTTCTAGTTTCATTGATATGTTCTACTGTATTTCTGTTTTTTAATTCATTGATCTCTGCTCTGATCTTAATTGTTCACCTTCTAGTGCATAGGTTAAGCTTAATTTGCTGTTGATTCTCTTCTTCTTGGGCTCCTTCCCCACACCCAGCAAGAGAGATGCTGGTCAGTCTGGGGAGGAGGTTGCTCCATGAGGAAAGCAGGACTGCTTCCTCTGCACTCTCTCCCAGCGTGCAAGCTACCTCACAGTACACTTTCAGGATACTTCCTATTCTCTGGAATGTTTGAATAATTATTCTCGGTAGACTTGCTCAGGAGGTAGGATGGTTGGAGTTCTAGAGGAAAGCAAACTGCAACCAGACCTCCGTCTGGGTGAGGAGAAGCCTCTTTCCTCATAAGACAGGATGGTGGAGAAATAGGAGGCACTGTTCCTACTGGTCCCCTAATGTGAGCTGATTATCTAACAAAGAACTCTGATCACCCATAGAAATCAGCCTGAGACTAGCATTATACACTTCTGGATCTCTAGGGGAGCAGAAGACGCCAGTGGACAGGTAAAATGGAGTGGAAACACTGGAGTGAAATTAGAAGATAAATAAGAATGTGGGAGGAGCCACCAGAAGTGACCCATTGGAAAGTAATACCCAAATATGAGAGTGCCCTGTGATTGGGGACCAGCATTAACTTGGAGTCTGGTTGAAAGCACTCAAAAAGAGAAAAAGATCTTAAAGGAAAATTGGTGGAATCTCTCAGTTAGGGACAGGGGCTTAAGCCCACAAACCCAGGATGGTTACCCCTGGCACTGAACCAGAGAGAGTGCAGGAGAGAGCCAGGTCTTGGTCCCTGAGCCGCTAATGTGCATGAGAGCATCTGGGTGGCAGTGCACGTGAGTGAGTCTGATGTGGATGCCAGCTGGAAGTCTCTAGAACCACAGCCTTTTGCATTCTACACACGTGCTGTGTGACCAAGGTCTGAGTCACGCTCCACACCCTCCCCTGAGAGAGGTCTATGCAGGTGCTAGCTTATGATCTCCAGGACCTGGAGAGCCTGAACACTCCCAGCCTGGGACAGCATAAAAATGTCAGTGTGCTATCTCCAGTTGGAACCTCTCTGGAGATCTGGACCTGCACAGACAGCTATGGCAGAGGCAGCTGCTGGAAGCCAGCTCTCTGGACTAGTATTTCTCGTGGTTTTGGGTAAAAGTGGGAGTTCTTGTGATCACTGAGACAGTGACTAGGGACGTGTTCTGCCAGTGGCAGAGGGGGGATTTATGTGCTCTGGACCACCCAGAGGAGAAAAGACTGAGGCTTCTCTCTGAGACTGAGGTCTGTGTGCAGTTTTCTTTCCTCTACACCTCCAAAGAAATGCCAAAAGCCACAAAATGGAGAAAAAAAAAAAACTCCAGAGAACAAAAGCCTGAAAAACCGGTTTCCTTAGAGCCCACCCCTTTGATAGGGGGAAGGAGGACTCAACTCTAGCAAGACTGCCTGAAAACCCACAAGGCAGGCCCCTCCCCCAGAAATCCAGCCCCCCTCCCAAAAAAACAAGAGGACAACCACCATTACTTCATTGATACGACTTTAATTTTTAATTCATTCCCATTATCCTCATTTTTCCCAATTTTTAAAATAATTTATAACCTATTTACCATCACAATGAGTTGTTAAGTAAAATAAATTCCATAATCACCTTTTACTTTGAACTTTTTTGATACATATACCTGTGTTTTTCTTTTTCTTTTCCATTTTTTATTTGTTTTAATTTTTTAAATATTCATATACAGATAAGCTTCAAGGTAATTCACTTTCCCCAATCAATGCTACCCCTATATATAAACCAGTTTTAATCTCCCTTTATCTCAGGAAAGTTGAGTCCTTTAAAAATATATCAAGAGGGGTTCCTGGGTTGCTCAGTGGTTTAAAGCTTCTGCCTTCAGCTCAGGTCATGATCCCAGAGTCCTGGGATTGAGCCCCTCATTGGGCTCTCTGCTCAGCAGAGATCCTGCTTCCTCCTCTCTCTCTCTGCCTGCCTCTCTGCCTACTTGTGATCTCTGTCTGTCAAATAAATTAATAAAATCTTAAAAAAATAAAAAGATATCAAGATATATCCAGGGAGAATCAAAATAATGTTCCTTACCCACACTGAGAATTTATAACCACCCTCTCATTGTTTTCTTCTGTCAGTGTTTCCATGTATTTGTTTTTGTTCTGGTAGTAAATAAATCTTATACTTGGGGTTCACATTGGGTTCTCTTCTTTTCTCCGTGTCATTTACTTTTGTCAGTCTTTTTGTTTGTCTGTTTTAGTTTGTATACCTTATATATATATATAACTTTGGGTCCCATTTGGGCTGGATCTTCTCTTTTACGTTTTCTTTTCTTTCTGTCTCTCTATTTCTCTTTTTCTTTTTTCTTTCATTTTGATGGGGACTCCCTATTGCTCAGAAGCACTCCAGAGTGCACCTTGCCTGCACCATGGTTGATATATTCAGCAACACATCCCTTCAGCCATCTCTCACCAAAACGACTAGGAGGACGAATGCCCAAAAGAGGAAAAATTCAGAGACTATGCAGCCTCCATCAGAGCTATTGGATATGGACATAAGCGGTATGTCAGAAAGGGAATACAGGCTAACAATTATCCAGGCAATGCCTAGGGTTGAGAAAGCCTTTAATGACAAAATGGAATTGACTAGGACAGAAGTGAAAGCCACCAGGGAAGATGTCGATAATGTTCTCAAACTTCCAATCTAATCTAAATTCTCTAAAAGCTAGGGTAACTGAGGCAGTAGTTAGAACTAGAGATCAAGAGGATAAACTGAGAGAAAAAGGATCAGGAGGAGGCCTGGAACAAACAGCTTAGAAGCCACGAAAACAGAATTAGGTAAATAACTGACGCTATGAAACATTCCAATGTCAGAATTATTGAAATCCCTGAGGAAGAGGAGAAAGAAAGAAAACTAGAGGATATAACTGAACAAATTCTCCATGAAAAGTTTCCCAATCTGGTGAATGGAACCAGCGTTCTTGTACTAGAGGCAGAAAGGTTTCCTCCAAGATCATAGAATCTAGAAAGACCTCGAGACACCTGATTATGAAAATGATGAATCATAATTGTAGACAGGAGATCTTGAAGGCAGCTGGGGGAAGAGATCCCTTACATAGAGAGGAAAGCCCATCAGCATAACGTCAGACCTATCCACAGAAACCTGACAGACAGAAAGGGATGGCAAGCTGTATTCAGGGCAGTAAATGAGAAGAACATGCAGCCAAGAATACTTTATCCAGCAAGACTAACATTCAAAATCGATGGAGAGATAAAGATCTTCCAAAACTGGCAAAGTTTAAAAGAGTATGGGACCACCGAACTAGAACTGCAAGAAATATTAAGGGGGGTTCTATAAAAGAGGAAAAAAAAAACAAGAATATTATTGAACAGAAATTTGCAGAGCATAACAAATAACACGGAGGATGGGGAGATGGAGAGGAGAAGGGAGTTGAGGGAAATTGGAGGGGGAGATGAACCATGAGAGACTATGGACTCTGAAAAACCACCTGAGCGTTTTGAAGGGGCGGGGGTGGGAGGGTGGGGGAGCCAGGTGGTGGGTATTTTGGAGGGCATGCATTGCATGGAGCACTGGGTGTGGTGTAAAACTATGAATTCTGTTATGCTGAAAAGAAATGAAATAAAACAAACAAACAAACAAAAAATTTGTGGAGACAATTGATAGAAACAAAGACTTCACAGGTATGACAATGTCAATAAAACGTATCTATCAATAATCACTCTCAATGTGAATGGCCTAAATGTGCCCATAAAAGAGATACAGAAGGACACTACCTCATTCTTAAAGGGTCTATCCACCAAGAAGATAAAAAAATTGTAAATATTTATGTCCCCAATATGGGAGCAGCCAACTACATAAGACAACTGTTAATCAAGATAAAGAATCATACTGATATGAATACATTAATCGTAGGGGATCTTAACACACTACTCTCAGTAATAGACAGATCATCCAAGCAGAAAATCTATGAAGAAACAAGAGCATTGAATGACATGTTGGACCAGATGGACCTCATAGATATATAAAAACATTCCACTCTAAAACAACAGAATACTCATTATTCTGGAGTGCACATGGAACCTACTCCAGAATACATCACATACTGGGTCACAAATCAGGGCTTCACTGGTACCAATAGATTCATATTATTCCCTGTATATTCGCAGGACACAATGCTTTGAAACTGGAGCTCAACCACAAGAAAAGTACGGAAGGATTTCAAACACCTGGAAGCTAAGTCCACCTTGCTTAAGAATGTTTGCATCAACCAGAAAGTCAAAGAAGAACGTAAACAGTTCATGGAAACCAATGAGAATGAAGACACTTTGGTCCAAAACCTATGGGATACAGCCAAGGCCGTTCTAAGTGCAAATACACAGCCATCCAAGCCCCTCTCAAAAAAAAAACAAACAAACAAACAAACAAAAAACACATGTGCTATCTTTACACCTTAAAGAACTGGAGAATCTACAACAAATTAAGCCAACTCCACACACAAGAAGGGTAGTAATGAAGAGTAGAGCAGAGATCAATGAGATAGAAACTAGAGATGCAGTTAGAACACAGCAACAAGCTTTTTTTTTTAAGAACCAATAATATCAATAAACTGTTGTCCAATCTAATCCAAAAGAAAAGAGAGAAGACCCAAATTAATACAATTATGAATGAAAAGGGAGAGATCACAACAAACACCAAGGAAATAGAATAAATCAAAATTAATATCAAAGATTATATGCCAATAAGTTAAGCAAACTAGATGAAATGGATGAATTCCTTGAAAGCTATAAAATTCCAAAACTGAATCAGGAAGAAATTAACAAGCTGAGTAGACGAATAACTAGTAATGAGATTGAAGCAGTGATCAAAACCTCCCAAAAAACAAGAGACCAGGACCTGATGGATTCCTTGGGGGAATTCTAGGAAACTTTCAAAGAAGAAATAATATCTATTCTTCTGGAGCTGTTTCAAAAATTGAAGCAGAAGGAAAACTTCTAGACTCTTTTTATGAAGCCAGCATTAACTTGATCCCCAAACCAGGCAAAGACCCCACCAAAAAGGAGAATTTCAGACCAATATCCCTGATGAATATGAATGCTAAGATTCTCATCAAGATCCTAGCAAATAGGATCCAACAGCACATTAAAAAGATTATCCACCAGGTGGGATTCATCCCTCGGTTGCAAGGGTGATTCAACATTTACGAATCAGTGTGATAGAATAAATCCATAAGAGAAGAGAGAAGAACCACATGGTCCTCTCAGTTGATGCAGAAAATGCATTTGACAAAATACAGCATCCATTACTGATTAAAATGCTTCAAAGTATAAGGATAGTAGGAACATTCCTCAACTTTATCAAATCTATCTATGAAAAACCCACAGCAAATATCATCTCAATGGGAAAAAGCTCACAGGCTTCCCATTGAGATCAGGAACACCACAAGGATGCCCACTCTCACCACTCTTGTTCAACATAGTATCAGAAGTCCTAGAAACAGCAATCAGACAACAAAGAGAAATAAAAGGCATCCAAATTGGCAATGAAGAAGTCAAACTCTCTCACTTCGCAGATGACATGATACTTTATATGGAAAACCCAAAAGACTCCACTCCCAAACTATTAAAACTCATACAGCATTTCAGTAATGTGGCAGGATGTAACTCTCCCTCAGAACAATGTATTATTTTCAATATAACCCATGAGAAAGTCTACTAGTTACCAAGTATGTTTATATATAGCCTCAAGAAAAACACATGCTGGCAGCAGGCCTCTGGGGGAGAGGACGATATATGGCCTTGAAGCCCAGGAGCTGGAGATGTCTGGCCCACTCAGGGCGGAACACTGCATGCTTCATTTTCCCGTTATCCCCCCTCCTCCCCACCCCCCAAACACCTGTGGCTAATTAGATAAGTTCTCTGAATGTGCTTGCTCAACTATAAACTTCACACTGCTTAACCAGACATATTTTATATTCCTTCTTGTTTATCTATAAGGCATATGATTAATGTTTGGCCTTCTTTGGCTCTTCTGTTGATTACTGTCTATACCTCACAGAAATAGGGCCTGAAAAGTTGCTCAGGGCAACAGTCTTTTCTTTCTTTTTTTAAAGATTTTATTTATTTATTTGACAGAGAGAGATCACAGGTAGGCAGAAAAGCAGGCAGAGAGTGGGAGGGAGGAAGCAGGCTCTCCACCAAGCAGAGAGTCCAACGTGAGTCTCAAACCCAGGACCCTGAGACCACAACCTGAGCCGAGGGCAGAGGCTTAACCCACTAAGGCACCCAGGTGCCCCCAATAGTCTTTTGTTCTGTTGTCCCCTGCTCCCTTTCTGTTGCAGCAGACTTGTTTGTGCCTCTTCTTCTCCAGTAGGCCATCAGGAAGCAGCAGCAGGATACAAAATCAATGTAGAGAAGTCAGTTGCTTTCCTATACACTAACAATGAAAATACAGAAAGGGAGATTAGAGAATTGATTCCATTTACTAGAGCACCAAGAACCATAAGTAACCTGGGAATAAACCTAACCAAAGAGGTAAAGGATCTGTACTCAAGGAACTACAGAACACTCATGAAAGAAATTGAAGAAGACACAAAAAGATGGAAGATGATTCCATGCTCATAGATCTGAAAAATAAGCATTGTTAAAATGTCTATCCTGGGGACGCCTGGGTGGCTCAGTTGGTGAAGCAGCTGCCTTCGGCTCAGGTCATGATCCCAGTGTCCTGGGATCAAGTCCCACATTGGGCTCCTTGCTCAGCGGGAAGCCAGCTTCTCCTTCTGCCTCTGCCTGTCACTTTGTCTGCCTGTGCTCACTCTCTCTTTATCCCTCTCTGACAAATAAATAAAAATAAAATCTTTTAAAAAAATGCTTACCCTGCCTAGAACAATCTATACTCGCAATGCCATTCTAATCAAAATTCCAATGGCATTTTTCAAGGAGCTGGAGCAAATAATCCTAAAATTTGCATGTAATCAGAAAAGACCCTGAATTGCTAAGGAAATATGAAAAAGAAAAACAAAACTGGGGGCATCATGCTGCCTGATTTCAAGCTTTACTACAAAGCTGTGATCACCAAGATAGCATGGTACTGGCATAAAAACAGACACAGAGGCGAGTGGACAGGGTAGAGAGCCCAGATATGGACCCTCAACTCTGGGCAAATAATATTTGACAAAGCAGGGAAAAATAGTGGATAAATGACAGTCTCTTGAAAAAATGGAGCTGAAAAAATTGGACAGTTTTATGTAGAAGAATGAAACGTGACAATTCTCTTAACCATACACAAAGATATACTCGAAATGGATAAAAGACCTCAGGGTGAGGCAAGAATCCATCAGAATCCTCGAGGAGAACATAGGCAATAACCTCTTTGATATCAGCCACAGCAACTTCTTTCAAGATATGTCTCCAAAGGCAAAGGAAACAAAAGTGAAAATGAACTTTTGGGACTTCATCAAGATCAAAAGCTTCTGCACAGCAAAGGAAACAGTCAAAAAAACAATGAGCCAACCCACGGAAATGGAGATGATATTCGGAAATGGCAGTGCAGACAAAGGGTGAATATCCAAGATCTATAAAGAACTCCTCAAACTCAACACAAACAGAACAGATAATCATGTAAAAAAAATGGGCAGAAGACATGAACTGACACTTCTCTAATTAAGACATATATATGGCTAACAGACTCATGAAAGAATGTTCATCATCATTAGCCATTAGCGAGATTCAAATCAAAACCACATTAAGATACCACCTTATACCAGTTAGAATGGCCAAAATTAGCAAGACAGAAAACAACGTGTGTTGGAGAGGATGTGGAGAAAGGGGAACCCTCTTACACTGTTGGTAGGAATGCAAGTTGGTGCAGCCACTTTGGATAACAGTGTGGAGATTCCTCAAGAAATCAAAAATAGAGCTTCCCTATGACCATGTAATTCCACTATTGGGTATTTACTCCAAAGATACAGTTGTAGTGAGAAGAAGGGCCATCTGTACCCCAGAGATCATAGCAGAATGCCCACAATAGCCAAACTGTAGAAAGAACCAAGATGCCCTTCAATGGACGAATGGATAAAGGAGATGTGGTCCATATAGCCTATGGAGTATTATGGCTCCATCAAAACGGATGAGTATCCAAATTTTTTATCAACATGGATGGGACTGGAAGAGATTATGCTGAGTGAAATGAATCAAGGAGAGAGAGTCAATTATCATAGGGTTTTGCTTTGTGGAGTATAAGGAATAACATGGAGGACATGGGGAGATGGAGAGGAGAAGGGAGTTGGGGGAATTTAGAAGGGGAGGTGAACCATGAGAGTCTATGGACTCTGAAAAACAATCTCGGAGCTTTGAAGGGGCAGGAGGTGGGAGGTTGGGGGAGCCAGATATTGGGTATTATGGAGGGCATGTATAGCCTGGAGCACTGGGCGTGATGCATAAAAGACGAATTCTGTTATGCTGAAAAGAAATTAATAAAAAAATTTAAAAAGATTTAAAAAACTCTAAAGAATTGGACATTCCTAAAAAAATTTATAAATGACAAAGATGAAAAGTTGAAGTGAAAAACTTGAATAAACTACTGTACAGGAGATTGGAATGTTTGTTGGAAATCTACCATGAGAAAAGACATGAGGACTATATGAGTTCACAGTAGAATTTAACTTTTAAGAATAGATACCCTTATCAGGAATGACTGCTAATGGGTATGGAGTTTCTTTTGGGGGTGATATAAATTTCCGAATATGGATTATAGTAATAGTAGCACAACTTTGATCAATGGTTTAAAGATAACCCAACTGTGTATTTTAAATGGATGAATGTAATGTATGGTATCTCAATAAAGCTGTTAATATTCTACTAGAAGAAAAAAATAGAGCTTCCCTATGACCCTGCAATTGCACGACTGTGTATTTACCACCAAGATACCGATGTAGTGAAAAGAAGGGCCATCTGTACCCCAATGTTAAAAGCAGCAATGGCCACAGTCTCTAAACTGTGGAAAGAACCATGATGCCCTTCAACGGACGAAGGAATAAAGAAGATATGGTCCATATATCCTATGGAGTATTATGGCTCCATCAGAAAGGATGAATACCCATCTTTTGTATGAACATGACAGGACTGGAAGAGATTATGCTGAGTGAAATAAGTCAATCAGGGAGAGTCAATTAACATATGGTTTCACCTATTTGTAGAGCATAAGGAATAACACAGAGGACATGGGGAGATGGAGAGGAAAAGTGAGTTGGGGGAAATTGGAGGGGGAGATGAACCATGAGAGACTTTGGACTCTGAAAAAACAAACTGAGGGTTTTGGAGGGGAGGAGGACAGGAGGTTGGGTGAAGCTTGTGGTGGGTATTATGGAGGCCACATATTGCATGGAGTACTAGGTGTGCCACATAAACAATGAACTCTGGAACACGGAAAAGAAATTTTTAAAAATAAATAAAAAAATTTTAAAACGCTTTAATAATCCCAAATAAAGACAGCAAATCGAGGATTTTATTGTGGGTCAATTGAAAATTTGTGATGGCTCTGCCAACTCAAAGGCAACGAATTAGTCTTTCTAATAAGGCTTCCCATTTGTATAGCAGAAGATGAAGGAACAAGCTTTATGGTTGTAAGCAACGAATCATTGGACTATAAACACTGATGAGTAATTCCTGGAAGAACTATGAAAATTAGTGAAAGAGAAAACAAGTGACCAATAGGTGTAAGGGATAAACAGAGTCCCTGGACAATGGAAATGAATATACCTAAGAACATGATATTAATAAAAGTATTAGAAGTAGAAATGGGGGGGGACAAGATGGCGGGGAACTAGGAGGATGCTCTGGTTCAACCTGTCCCCTAAAGTGAGCTGATTACCTACCAAGGAACTCCGATCACTCATGAAATCAGCCTGAGATCAAAATTCTACTCGTCAGGATCTCTACGGGGGCAGAAGACGCCAGTGGGATGTCAGGATCTCTACGGGGGCAGAAGACGCCA